>JXCR01111931.1:14705-51692 GCA_002079205.1 Phalaenopsis hybrid cultivar | reverse complement strand
CCAGCCACGTTCTTCATCTGACGCCTAGGCGCCAGTTCAGCTGCTTTTGTTAATTTTCTTTGGTTTGGCCCATTTCCCTTCTTTTTGATATATTTTTGCTCATTTTTGCTTTTAAACTTTTTTCTTGCACTTGTAATAAAAACCACACAAAATACATTTCATTAAAACATAATATCCTAAAAAATGGGTATAAAATGTGCATAAAAAATATGTATTTTTAAGGTGGATCATTAACCATTTTAAAAGTGTATATTTCTACAATGGAACTTGTTTCCAATAAAACTCCTAAACTGTTGTGTGTTGAAAGATTCATAACAGTAGAGTAATCAATTAATGCCTTAGTGTTACATGAAGATACAACACATACACATATAATGCAAATTTCGTAGTTGGTGATATCATAATATTTATGTGAAAAAACCCTAGAAAAGAAAAAAAATCATATAGTTTAGCCCAAATAAAGTAATCCACTATGTAATTAAAGATTCATAGGTCCACTTCTTCTCTTGAATTATTGAAGGTGGACTTCGAAGCTGAGACTTATGGATGTGCAATAGTAGTTGAGCAATAATAGCTATAATTGAGCTATAACAAACATGGTTCTTGGCTATAATATAAAAAGTTAGCCAAAAAATGTTGTATTTATGATCAACTATGACGTAAGCAGTGCATATAACAAACACTGCATTTATATTTATACAATAAGAATGAAAATATGGGTGCTAAGAATTACTATCATATTCTTACTATGACATAAGCAGTGGTCACCATTGATCAATGGTCGACGGTGGTCGGTGGTGACGACTGATGATGGTCGGTGACTATGGAGGTTGGATGTCATCGCCATGTCTTTAATACTATATTCGGGCTACACCGTATAAAATTAGGGGGTGTCCACTGCTATGGAGGCCGAATGTTATCGCAAGATCCATAACACGACATTATAGATTATGATCGTATTTAGGACATGACATTAACAAGCAGGGGACGCGATGGCTACAGAGGATGAAATTTATTGTCTGGTCTTCAATGCGACATTATTCATTACGCCATATTTAAGATATATAATTTACAAGCACAGTTCACTGATGACAGTGACCAGAGGCAGCTGATGGTTGTTGATGGTGGTCAACGACTACGAATGCCATAATATATCACAGGGTTTTCGATCCATAACAATATTAAAATTAAACTCATTCTTTCCCTTCAAGTGAAGAGAAACAATTTATTTATAGCTTCTAGGAGAGGGGTATTTTGGTCCTTTAACAAATAACTCTGGTAACCAACTTATAAGACTTCCATATTTATCCTCCTTGATCATGAAAAGATTATTTAATGATTTGAGAGTCTTAATGATCTCATGAATAAGAACATTTAAGCTTGTAGACTACGATCGCTTGAGACTCAAGCTGAACATAATATCAAATTTGTAGTTCATTTGATCTGAGAAAAATATTTGTATATGACTATTTTGTGTTTATATTTAATACATAAATTTAATAAATAAATAAGCAAATAAATAAATATAAGTAAAAATAAATAAATAAATATATAAGCATATAAATAAACTAACGCATTATAGATCCTTTTCACTATAGAGAAACGTAAGGGTCTCAGCATTTCTTCGGAATTCATGGGAACTTGATACGAGAACCATGCAGGGCGGGGCAATCCCAGTTGCCTCACTCGGCTTCTTCGAATCCCGAGTTGCGGGGTGCAGTTTTTCCACAAATCCAGCGCTTTTCTATCACCATTTAAACCCCATCTTGCCCCCTTCTCGGATTTTCCCAGTACTTGTTCGACCCAGAAGTACGCGTTTCCAGAGCGCGCGGGTGCAGTTTTCTGTCGGAGAAGATGGCCATAGCTGGCCAGGGGAGCCTGCTATGGAGGAAGCACGGGAGGCTATTATGGAAATACTGCGAGAGTATGGAGCTTCAGAGGATGATACGGCGAGGATCGCTTCGAATTCGCCTCAGTATTTGGATATGATCGTGGGGAATGTTCTCGAGTTGGATGAGCATTCGCTATGGAGTTCGTGGGGTCCGGACGCGGAGGAGGGTGGGGAGGATATTGCTTCTCGTACTTTTAGAGAAAAGGTTCGCTGCATGGCTAAGAGTAAGAGGGATGGTGGATTGTTGCCCTTTCTTGAGAGTATTGGAGTGAGGAATTCCTCTGCCATGCTTATTGCCAGATATCTGGTTTCTGAAAAACTTCCCGATCTCATTGATAAGGTATGTTTTTTATTTTACCAGATAAAATTTTCCACGCTTTATATTTATGATCAATACCGGGGGACCAGAATAAACTACGTTTTGCCATTTGATTATTTCCATAGCTTTTCATGAATGGATAGTTTTGTGATGTTACGGCTTTGTTTGACGCTTCGCTGCTTTTCAAAAACATGCCAAACCTTATATTTGATTTGTTTAGTAAACAATCTCATTAAACTAGGTGATTATGATTGTTGATTATGAAGCTTATTAATGGGGGTATTGTTCTTCTATTTGCCACTCCATAAGTACCAATGGAACTCCAAATACCATATCACTATTGAAGTTTTGTTTGTGTGAAAATCTGAGAAGATTCTCTTTCTCTCTCTCTTATTGGTTGGCTAGCCACTTCCAAATATTCTTGGAGGATTTGATTGGGACAACTTAGGAAACCTTTGATTAGTTTATTGCCTTCCTATTCTATATTATTTTAACTTTTATTTTATTTCCTTTCCCAATTTAGGTTAGACATATTTGGTAAGGATTGTTTTTCCTTTATATATGTACAATAAGATGAAGAATTATTTCTCTAAGAACCTATTTTCTGCATGGTATGAGAGCTTTACCTATCCCCCTCTGCTGCCGAATCTCTTCCTCCTCGAAACCTGCTCTAAGATTTTACAATTTGAATTTTATCGTCCTATTTTGTTTAAGAACATGAATATTTATATTAAATCTTGTGATAAATGTCAGAGAGTATGTAATATTTCTAAACACTANCTCTAAGAACCTATTTTCTGCATGGTATGAGAGCTTTACCTATCCCCCTCTGCTGCCGAATCTCTTCCTCCTTGAAACCTGCTCTAAGATTTTACAATTTGAATTTTATCATCCTATTTTGTTTAAGAACATGAATATTTATATTAAATCTTATGATAAATGTCAGAGAGTATGTAATATTTCTAAGCACTTTGAAATACCTCTGAATTTTACTTTAGATTTTGAAGTTTTTTATGTTTAGGGTTTAGACTTTATAGGACCCTTTGTATCTTCGTTAGGGAATTCATATAATTTAATAGTTATGGACTATGTCTCAAAATGAATAAAGGCAAAGATTCTTCCAAATTGTGATGCTCAAAGTTTAGGGTCCGTTTGTGGCTGCTTTTTTCAAGTGGCGCAGCCCCAAACCGCAACGCTTTTCTTTTTTTTTTTCACTTTCACGCAGCTTTGCGGCAGCTCGCCGCTAAAGTTGGCGGAATGCGGGCCGCGGGATTGACCTTGCGGCCCCGTGTTCGCCATTGTTAATACCTCTGTTGCCTCGAAGCCTGCCCTAACCTCTGGCATTACTGAAACCGCGCAGAGAAATTTTCTGCCCTAGCATCGAGCGTTACAAACGTTTCCTGCGCCAAAGTTGTTTGTTGCATATCTTGAACTTGAAGAGCGATCAAAATTGCAACTCAAGGGTGATCAAATTTCTTTGTTGCAGATCTTGAACTTTGTTTTTTTCGGGTCCACTTGAAGAGCTTTACAAATGTTTCCTGCGCCTCAGTTCCTCTTTTTATGCTCGATTTCCATTTCAGGATGACTAATTGTTAAATTGAATTGATCAGTCATCTCTCGCCGAGCTCCATGGGATGAATGATTAGACTTCTAATCTCTTGCTTGTGTTGTTTACAACTCAGATTTTGATGCCCTGGTTCTGAGCGTCTTCATTTGAATCCGTAAGTTTATACAAGCTTCTTCTGGCTTTATTCTCTCTGCGTCATAGTGGGTGTTCTTCAAAGTTGAGAGCTTTATTATCAGAGTACGAAAGCATTACAACAACTAGAAAATTGCAGAGATATATAAAATCAAATCAAGAAACAATCGCTCTTCTTTTGTATAAAGTTTAAGATCTTCTTCATTCTGTAAGCTTTAAGCTTAGGAATGAAGGAGCAGTTGGTTCTGATTCACTTTGGAATGTAATGAAAGCTCTGCAAGGGTATGATGGATGATGAAGAAGAAGCAGACTATTCAAACTGCCATCTTTTAACAAATTCAGACTTATCAAACAGTGGAAACATCAATGCACTGTTGAGAATTTTAAAAAATAAAATAATATAATCATCTTATTAATTGTTATTTTAATAGATTTAGATTTTTTTTTTGCACTCTTGATACTCACTATGAATTGAGGTGTGTATCTGTAATTCTGCACTATTTAAAAGTAATTTTTTGTCTTAAACGTATTAAAAAATAGGGGCATAATGATCATTTTTTCAGAAACAGTTGCCCCACAACTGTTTTCATATAGCTATCCCAAACATGCAGCCAGCTTCTCCACAGCAGTTTTCTGAGGTAGCACAACTACAACTGAAAAGCTGAAAAGCTGCAGCTGCGCCAAAAAGACCCTTATCCAAATTTTTATAGAAAAATATCTTTTGTAGATTTGGTATGCCGAGATAAATTATTAGCGATGAGGGAAGCCACTTTATGATTAAAAAGATTTAGGCATTAGTTACAATGTATGGAATTAAGCATAAGATTGTCAATAGTATGTCATCCCCAAGTGAGTGGTTTAGTAGAAGGATCTAATAGAGAAATTAGAAAGATTTTAGAAAAAAACTATCTATTCTAATAAAAATGATCGGTCATTGAGATTAGATGATGCATTATTGACTTATAGAGTTGCTTATAAAACACCTATAGGAATGCATACATATAGACACATTTTTGATAAGGCTTGTAACTTACCAGTGAAATTAGAACATAAAACTTAATGGGTTGTTAAAGAATTCAATTGCAATATGATGAAAGCTGGTGTGAAAAAAATTCTACAGTTAAATAAACTTGATGAGATTAGACAAGAATCTTATGAAAATACGAGAATTTATCAAGAGAAAATGAAAAAAGTGATAAGATCAAAATATTCTTAGGACAAGAGTTTTATTGTTAATATACGATTATAATTATTTTATGTAAAACTTAAGTCTAGGCGGTCATGATCAATTACTGTAGTAATAGTTTATTCTCCTCACATCATAATCATTATATTCATAATACCCCACTGGGGCCTATCCTACCCCCGCGCTATCGGTTTTCACGACGTCGTTCTTCTCCTCTTCTGGTTGCGGTGGTTTCACTGGCGAAATCTCCATCTTTGACTGAACATGTTGTAAACTCTGAACGGTGGCTTGAGCTGAAGAGATCTGAATCTGAACCAATATATTTTTGGATGACTTGCTGCAAACTGTACTCCATCCATCTTTTTCCGAATACGGATCTACCAGAGTAATTGACTCGCTGAAATCATATTTACAGAATCTTTTTCAGGTTCTTTTAAATATTCCTTCGTGATTGTTATATTTTCTTCTTTAAAATTCCTCTCGAGTCAGTCCTTGAAGACGAAACAACCCTCTATTATAAGTCCCAACATCCTGTGCTAGAGGCAAAAATTGGGATACTCCTCCTTGTCGACTTTTTCCTTCGGTTCTAATAATCTGGACTCAGACTTCTTCATTAAATTTCTGAACATCTTTGGCATAGCCTCATCTTTGAAGGAATATATCGTCTTTTTTTGTTCTGAAAAATTCAGACCCGTTCTACCTTCTGCTCGGTACGGTCCTCCCTAGTATGACTGCTGGCTAGACTAGCCATATTGCTGTGCTTGTTGCTGAGTATGCTGTGACGATTACTGGGAATTTTGGTGAGAATGCTCTGTTTGTATCTTTATTGGCTGCTTTCCCTTATCGACCGTTACCTCTATTCCGGACTTCTTCTCGAATATCCTGGTTGTTCTGGTCTTTTCTGATTTCTCTTGGGAATCCACGTGTTTAACTTCTTCTTGTAAATTGCTGGCTTTGCTTAGTAGCTTCTCGAAGGACTTTATTGTGAGTCCCTTAAGCATGAAAGCTACTGACCCATGGATGCTTTTGAGTAGAATCTCAATCGCATGTTATTCCTGTAGTTTAAGTTCACCTTTCATGCTAAGGTTTCTCCACCTCAAGATATAGTCTACTAAAGTCTCGTTAGGCTTTTGCCTCTCCACTATGAGATCTCCAATAAAAACATGATGTTGTGCTCCAGCAAATCTTTTCACGAACAACTGTTTTAACTTGACAAACATCTTGACTGATCCGTTGGGTAGCTTAGCGTACTAATCAAATGCAATTTCTGATAAGCTGCTAACAAATTGTCAGAAGATCAAAGCTTTATTACCTCCGGTATTACCACAACTGACTCGGAAATGTGTTATATGCTGCATTGGGTTTCCGGTCCCGTCGAATGTTTTAAGTTTGGTGACACAAAACCCTTTGGGTAGGGTACGACATCGAACTCCTCCAGGTAAGGTCTACCCCTTGAAATCAATGCACTGCCCTTAGATTGGGCTAAGGCCTCCCGAACTTATTGTTCGGTCAACTGTTTAATGTCCTTTTCTGGTATGGTACTTGGTGAGAAATCCTTCTTTTGCTGATCTTCTCCGTTGGCGGAGGTAGCTTCTCTCCTTTCATTGGTAATATGAACTATTTTTGGCTGGTTGACTCCTGGAGAAGCTACCTGCTGTGACTGGGACTGTCCTTGAACTGTAGCCATGACGGCTATCTCATCCATTCTCTTTTCCATCTGGTTGATTTGTTCATCTCTTAGNATTTTTGGCTGGTTGACTCCTGGAGAAGCTACCTGCTGTGACTGGGACTGTCCTTGAACTGTAGCCATGACGACCATGGTGGCGGCTATCTCATCCATTCTCTTTTTCATCTGGTTGATTTGTTCATCTCTTAAGAAAACAACCCTGCGCAAATCATCCACGACGTTCCCTTCAACGAGAGGTTGGACATCGCGCGCAGATGCAACGGCTCTGAACTAGATGACATGAATATCCATGAAATCTTTATCGAGATAATCATTGAAATCAAAATTTTCATCATCATAGATGACTACTCCATGTTCTTTGGCTAACTCAAAAATTTCAGCCCTGAGTTTTTCAACTTTCTCTTCGATTGTTGCTTCCTGGATCATTTTGAGATCTGGAGGGTTTTCCTGAACATTNAAAACAACCCTGCGCAAATCATCCACGACGTTCCCTTCAACGAGAGGTTGGACATCGCGCGCAGATGCAACGACTCTGAACTCGATGACATGAATATCCATGAAATCTTTATCGAGATAATCATTGAAATCAAAATCTTCATCATCATAGATGACTACTCCATGTTCTTTGGCTAACTCAAAAATTTCAGCCCTGAGTTTTTCAACTTGCTCTTCGATTGTTGCTTCTTGGATCATTTTGAGATCTGGAGGGTTTTCCTGAACATCCTCCTCTTGTTCATCAAACTCTGTAGCAATAGCTACCACGATGTCTGATACTTTGGATTTCTGTTTCATTCCACATTTTTGCCCTACAGGCTCATTGGACCGTATTGGTACGACAACCTTGGGTATCCATACATTCCTCTTTGGCGGTGATGTCTTGAGATGGGGTGTCTCAACGGAGGTATCGGTATGCCGAAGAGAGGCATGCTCCTTGCGGTGCTTATCAAATACAATATCGAGTGATTTCTTTATCTTCTCCTTCTTTGGGGTCGTCTTACGAGCAACAACTGGCGGTATCCTCAGACCCATACGTGACTTAACCGGTCGACGTTCTGCAGACCTTGGAGCAGTAGTAACAAAATCAGTGGTAGTAACAATAGCATCAACTCGACTCCTCAGACGGAACCTGACCGGAATACGGGCTGACAAAACTTCAGTTGACTTCTGAGATTGCTGGACAGATTTGACTTCCCTTAAAATCTCTTTCTTCATCTGAGGGGACATTGCGCATCCCACTCGTTTAAGTAGCTCAACGACTGAACATCCTTCTTTAGTGGCCAATCTCTGGAACACTGTACGAACTTCAGTGATAGGAGCGGGCTTCTTCCTCTTCTCACTACGTCCATGTAACGATGGTAAGTATCAACGATCTTTTGAATACTTTCATATCATTAGTATTCATCAACGGGTGGAACCTATTCCCTTGCACGAGCGGAGAGACTTCAAGTAATACAAGTTCCTCCTCGTTAGGAAATTCATCAATAGGTATCTTTTCTGGGATTTCTGCTTTAGCGACCTTCCGAGCCCTTCGGCTGCTGTTCCTCCTTTGAGATCGAGTTAATAACACAGACTTTGAAATCGATCCAATTTCAAATACCGACGGTGGGACGGTGAATCCTTTAATTGTATCTTCCACAATCATGACCTTTTTTCCTTTGACAGAAAAAGGGAACAACAGACTTAGTAGGTGCTGGGGCAACAACAGTTTTTACCTTCTTACAGGAAGGGAAATCCTGGGGACAGTTCAGGTTGAATTCAACGGAAGGCTCCTGAACTTCCTGAGCGGCTACTTTCATTATGACGAATGGGGCTTTTCCGAGAACGACTTCCAGTTCATCGAATCCAGTTCCAAACTTGATGGTGGGAGCGACATTGCGAGCATTGCGGCTAGTTGGCAGGTTGCAGGAGAAAGTGAGCGTCGGGAACGCCATTGCAGCAACTTCAAAAAGCAAGCGCTGGGGTTAGTTATTTGGCTAATACCTTGTAATTCTAGTGCGAACACTAAAAGTTAACAAAGAACGTAAATCTTTATTTAATTTTAGTTTGTGAAGATTTTAAAATTTAGTAAAAATAATTTGAAATTAGAGAGATTTAATTAAATAAGAAAGGTTAAAGAGCAAGCGCAAAATGACACAATTCAATTTAATTTGCAAAGTAACAGACCAAACTCGAAGGGACATGAAAGGGAAAAAAATAAAGTTTAGGACACAGTGCGAGACCGACTTTACAACACACATGCCCAGCGGAACTAATCCACAAACACACCTATTGGGGGTTCGACCACATACAAAAGATAAAAAGTCCTAGTGAACTCCTGAACATCTTTGTTCAAAGGTGATTGAACAGACAGTCCTGAAGTTCGAAAGAGTTAATCGTACTTACCCAAGAAAGAAATGGGTGAAACATGCCAACGGAAGAAGGGTAATTTGATCCATAAGGGACATTGACACATTACTAATGTATGAAGACGATATTCCCTGATTTTGATAGAGAGATAAACAATCCCCAACTGAGTAGCCAGAAGCTGTCGGCATAATTTTAGGAGGGGGTCTTATGGAAGCGTCGATCAAATATCTCCTTGAGATATCAAACTCAATTACGATGTCCCATCAAATTGGAAAATATTTTTGAGGGAAAGTATTTCTTACTGCAACATACCTTATCAATCAAATCTCTATCTGAGTACCTAACTTCAAAACAACTCTTCATATTTTGATCTTTACTTTTCCTCACATCATACTTTCTCTTGTATTATACCACTTAAAATTTTTGGGTGCGTATCTTTTGTTCACGTCCATCGCCAAAACTGTACAAAATTTCTATCAAGTGTATTTTTTTCGGGCATGCTTCCAATAAAGGGGCATAAAAGCTACTCTTATGTTACTAGAAATACTATAACTTTTTGGATGTCGCAATTTTTAAAAATCAATCACACTATGTTAAATCTGATGTTCAGGCGGAGAGTATAAATGAACATCAATTTTGGGATGCATTTAATAACACCTATATGGCCTCACCACTTACTCTACGTAGCCCTCCTATCATAGTGGAGAATTCCCAACCAACCCAACCCGAAGTCCAAAACAAAGAACTTTGTGTGTATATAAGAGGAAGAAAAACTTTCAACAGGTGGAAGTCAACTTGCGAAGACCGAACTGCTCCAACCAAAACCTGAGTTCACATTCATCTGAAATTTTGGGTAAGGAGTATAGTACTTATGAGTTATACCCTTCATCTTTTGATGCTAGTGACAAGGAACCTGCAAATGATATCTAATTCTAGAATATGTAGTTTATGAGAAGTTGTCATTATCCTACGAAACTTTTGTTTCTAACCTTGATAATATGCAAATTCTTAAATATATTCATGAAGCTTTTGAAAATTCAAAATGGAAGAAAGCAGTTGAAGAAGAGATTCAAACACTAAAGCGTATTGATACATTGATAATTACTAAACTCCCTCAGAATAATAAGCTAGTTGAGTACAAATGGGTGTTCAACATCAAATATAAAACTTATGTGTGTATTAAGAGAGTCAAAGTTAGAATTATTGTAAAAGTTTTCACTAGCCCATGTGACTGACTAATAGGAAATTTTTGTACCAGTTGTCAAATTTAATACTATCAGAGTTCTCCTTTCAGTAATAGTTAACAATGAATGAAGACTGCATTAACTTGACATAAAAAATGTATTCCTGAATGGAAATATTGAAGTAAACATGGAGATATCATCAAAATTTGATAATTATTCCAACAAACCCCTAATATTAAAAGTTTGAAAGTCTCTCTATGTTTAAGCATTCATCAAAAGCGTGGTTCNTGTCTCAACGGAGGTATCGGTATGCCGAAGAGAGGCATGCTCCTTGCGGTGCTTATCAAATACAATATCGAGCGATTTCTTTATCTTCTCCTTCTTTGGGGTCGTCTTACGAGCAACAACTGACGGTATCCTCGGACCCAGACACGACTTAACCGGTCGACGTCCTGCAGACCTTGGAGCAGTAGTAACAAAATCTGTGGTAGTAACAGTAGCATCAACTCGACTCCTCAGACGGAACCTAACGAGAATACGGGCTGACAAAACTTTAGTTGACTTCTGAGATTGCTGGACAAATTTGACATCCCTTAAAATCTCTTTCTTCATCTGAGGGGACACTGCGCATCCCACTCGTTTAAGTAGCTCAACGACTGATCATCCTTCTTTAGTGGCCAATCTCAGGAACACTGTACGAACTTCAGTGATAGGAGCGGGCTTCTCCCTCTTCTCACTACGACCATGTAACGATGGTAAGGTATCAACGATCTTTTGAATACTTTCATATCATTAGTATTCATCAACGGGTGGAACCTATTCCCTCGCACGAGCGGAGAGACTTCAAGTAATACAAGTTCCTCCTCGTGAGGAAATTCATCAATATGTATCTTTTCTGGGATTTCTGCTTTAGCGGCCTTCCGAGCCCTTCGGCTGCTGTTCCTCCTTTGAGATCGAGTTAATAACACAGACATTGAACTCGATCCAATTTCAAATACCGACGGTGGGACGGTGAATCCTTTAGTTGTATCTTCCACAATCATGACCTTTTTTCCTTTGGCAGAAAAAGGGAACAACAAACTTAGTAGGTGCTGGGGCAGCAACAGTTTTTACCTTCTTACAGGAAGGGAAATCCTGGGGACAGTTCAGGTTGAATTCAACGGAAGGCTCCTGAACTTCCTGAGCGGCTACTTTCATTATGACGAATGGGGCTTTTCCGAGAACGACTTCCAGTTCATCGAATCCAGTTCCAAACTTGATGGTGGGAGCGACATTGCGAGCATTGCGGCTAGTTGGCAGGTTGCAGGAGAAAGTGAGCGTCGGGAACGCCATTGCAGCAACTTCAAAAAGCAAGCGCTGGGGTTAGTTATTTGGCTAATACCTTGTAATTCTAATGCGAACACTAAAAGTTAACAAAGAACGTAAATCTTTATTTAATTTTTAGTTTGTGAAGATTTTAAAATTTAGTAAAAATAGTTTGAAATTAGAGAGATTTAATTAAATAAGAAAGGTTAAAGAGCAAGCGCAGAATGACACAATTCGATTTAATTTGCAAAGTAATAGACCAAACTCGAAGGGACATGGAAGGGAAAAAAATAAAGTTTAGGACACAATGCGAGACCGACTTTACAACACACATGCCCAGGCGTAACTAATCCACAAACACACGTATTGGGGGTTCGACCACATACAAAAGATAAAAGTTCCAGTGAACTCCTGAACATCTTTGTTCAAAGGTGATTGAACAGACAGTCCTGAAGTCCGAAAGAGTTAATCGTACTTACCCAAGAAAAAAATGAGTGAAGCATGCCAACGGAAGAAGGGTAATTTGATCCATAAGGGACATTGACACATTACTAATGTATGAAGACGATATTCCCTGATTTTGATAGAGAGATAAACTAATCCCCAACTGAGTAACCAGAAGCTGTCGGCACAATTTTAGGAGGGGGTCCTGTGGAAGCTGTCGGTCAAATATCTCCTTGAGATATCAAACTCAATTATGATGTCCCATCAAATTGGAAAATATTTTTGAGGGGAAGTATTTCTTACTGCAACATACCTTATCAATCAAATCTCTACCTGAGTACCTAACTTCAAAACAACTCTTCATATTTTGATCTTTACTTTTCCTCACATCATAGCTTTCTCTTGTATTATACCATTTAAAATTTTTGGGTGCGTATCTTTTGTTCACGTCCATCGTCAAAACTGTACAAAATTTCTATCAAGTGTATTTTTCTCGGGCATGTTTCCAATAAAGGGGCATAAAAGCTACTCTTATGTTACTAGAAAATACTACAACTTTTTGGATGTCATAATTTTTAAAAATTAATCACACTATGTTAAATCTGATGTTCAGGCGGAGAGTATAAATGAACATCAATTTTGGGATGCATTTAATAACACCTATATGGCCTCACCACTTACTCTACGTAGCCCTCCTATCATAGTGGAGAATTCCCAACCAACCCAACCCGAAGTCCAAAACAAAGAACTTTGTGTGTATATAAGAGGAAGAAAAACTTTCAGCAGGTGGAAGTCAACTTGCGAAGGCCGAACTGCTCCAACCAAAACCTGAGTTCACATTCATCTGAAATTTTGGTTAAGGAGTATAGTACTTATGAGTTATCCCCTTCATCTTTTGATGCTAGTGACAAGGAAACTGCAAATGATATCTAATTCTAGAATATGTAGTTTATGAGAAGTTGTCATTATTCTACAAAACTTTTGTTTCTAACCTTGACAGTATGCAAATTCTTAAATATATTCATGAAGCTTTTGAAAATTCAAAATGGAAGAAAGCAGTTGAAGAAGAGATTCAAACACTAAAGCGTATTGATACATTGATAATTACTAAACTCCCTCAGAATAATAAGCTAGTTGAGTACAAATGGGTGTTCAACATCAAATATAAAACTTATGTGTGTATTAAGAGAGTCAAAGTTAGAATTATTGTAAAAGTTTTCACTCAAGCCCATGTGACTGAGTAATAGGAAATTTTTGCACCAGTTGTCAAATTTAATACTATCAGAGTTCTCTTTTCAGTAATAGTTAATAATGAATGAAGACTGCATTAACTTGACATAAAAAATGTATTCCTGAATGAAGATATTGAAGTAAACATGGAGATATCATCAAAATTTGATAATTATTCCAACAAACCTCTAATATGAAAAGTTTGAAAGTCTCTCTATGTTTAAGCATTCACCAAAAGCATGGTTTGAAAGGTTTACTAAAATGATGAGATCTAATATGTATTCTCAAAGTCAAGCTGATTATACTCTATTTGCAATATACACTCAGGAAAGTAAGATCACTATACTGATAGCATACATGGATGATATAATTCTTCTTGATGAGGATGAAAAAGAGATTCTCAAGATCAAAGAAGTATTTTTTATAGAGTTTGAAGTCAAAGGTCTAGGACAATAACAACAACAACAAAGCCTTAATCCCACTACGTGGGGTCAGCTACATGAATCCTTTTTCTCCATTGTGTCCTATTTAGTGGCATATTTTCATTTAGTTCTAATAAATTAAGATCATTTTTTATACAATAAGCTCAAGTCTTCTTAAGTCAACATCTATCTTTCTTAACATAAGTCGAATCTAAAACATCTACTCTCCTAATTGGATCATTAGATGGTCGACGCTTAATGTGACCAAACCATCTAAGACAACTTTCTCTAATTTTGTCCGTCACAGGAGCTACACCAACCCTATCACGGATATATTCATTTCGCATTTTGTCTAAGTGTAACGTCACTCATCCACCTAATCATTCTCCTCTCAGCAATACTTAACTTAGTATTATGCTTCTCTTTTAAAAGCCAACATTCCANGTATTATGCTTCTCTTTTAAAGGCCAACATTCAGCACCATAAAGCATTGCAAATGTCACCACCGTCTTAAAAAATTTTCCTTTTAGTCTAAGTGGTACATTTCTATCACATAAAAGGCCCGAAGCATTCCTCCACTTCAACCAATCAACTCGAATTCTACTATTAACATCTCCATCTATATCACCATCGCTTTGAACAATAAACCGATATCTAAATCGTTCACACCTTTTAATAATTTGATCACCCAAAGTCACACTTCTGTCACTTAAATCGTTCACACCTTTTAATAATTTGATCACCCAAAGTCACACCTTCTGTCACTAGAGCTACTTCGTTCACACCTTTTAATAATTTGATCACCCAAAGTTACACTTCTGTCACTAGAGCTACTACCACTAATTACATTCCATGTATTCAATTTTAGTTCTACTCAAATGAAGGCCTTTAGACTCCAATGTATACCTCCATAATTCAAGTTTTTCATAGGCTTTTTATCTCGTCCTACCCACGAGAAGGATATCATCAACAAAAAGCTTATACCAAGGTGCATCCTCCTGTAAATGTGTAGTGAGACCATCCATAACTAAAGCAAAAAGTTGGGCTTAAAGTCGATCCCTGATGTAATCCAACAGAAATAGGAAAATATTTTGTCAATCCTCTTTCCAAGGTACATCCTCTTGTAGATGTCCAATAAGACCATCCATAACTAAAGAAAAAAGATATGATAAGCCCAATCCTGATGTAATCCAATAGAAATAGGAAAATATTTGGTCAATCCTCCTTCAATTTGAACACAAGTAAGATGTAATCCAACAGAAATAGGAAAATATTTGGTCAATCCTCCTTCAGTTCGAACACAAGTAACAACTTTAGTATACATGTCTTTATTGACTTGAATATAAGTCATATCAACACCTTTCCTCTCAAGAACTCTCCAAAGGATATCTCTTGGGACCTTATTGTAAGCTTTTTCTAAATCAATAAAAATTAAATGTAGATTCTCCTTATTATCTTTGAACTTCACCATCAAACTTCTCAATAAACGTATAGCTTCCATAGTAGACCTGCCCGACATAAATCCAAATTGATTATGAGAAATCTTTGTAATACGTCTTAACCTATGTTCAATTTCCCTCTTCCATAATTTTTAAGTATGACACATCAATTTAATCCTCTATAATTTGCACACTCTTGTGCATCCCCTTTATTCTTAAAAATGGGGACCAAAATACTCTTCCCCCACTCCTCAGACATCTTTTTAAATTTTAAAATAATATTAAAGAGTTTAGTAAGCTAAGAAACTCTCAAATCTCCTAAACCTTTTCATATTTCAATTGGGATATCATCAAGTCCTACAGACTTTCCACCATCGGTTTTCTAAAGCCTCATCAACTTTTTTATTAATGCGACAGTAAAAATGAAATATTTTATTATTATGAACTATATTAAGTTCACTAAGGTTGATCGTATTTTCAGAAACTTCATTAAATAGTTTATCAAAATAACTCACCCATTTATGTTGAATATTTTTTTCTCAGAAAAACACTTTTTGATTTTCATCTTTAATACATTTTTCTTGAGTTAAATATTTACTTTTTTTTTCTTTTTGTTTGGCTAGTTTATACATATATTTTTCACTCTCACTTTTTATATATATATTTTTCACATAGCATTTGCTTCATCATGAATATCCCAAATTTTGAAATATTGAATTTTATTCATAAAAATAATTTTATTCATCTTTTAGGTTCTCCCATTTAATTCTTCGATGATGAGTCATAATATTCTTTATTTTACAACTCATCCACTTAAAATCAAGAACTAATAAACGATATTGGATATTTAATTCCTCACTTGGAATGACCTTACAATCTTTACAATCTCGACGATCTCTGCTTCTCATAAGAAAATAATCAGTTTGCGTTTTATTAGATCAATTTTTATAAGTTATAAGATGCTCATCTCTTTTCTTGAATAAAATATTAGTAATAAGAAAATCATACGCTAAAACAAAATAAAAAATAACTCTACCTTTTTCTANCAACCAACTTGAATTCTACTATTAACATCTCCATCTATATCACCATCGCTTTGAACAATAAACCGAAGATATGGTCGTTCACACCTTTTAATAATTTGATCACCCAAAGTTACACTTCTGTCACTAGAGCTACTACCACTAAAATTACATTCCATGTATTCAATTTTAGTTCTACTCAATTGAAGGCCTCTAGACTCCAATGTATACCTCCATAATTCAAGTTTTTCATGGGCTTTTTCTCTCGTCCTACCCACAAGAAGGATATCATCAACAAAAAACTTATACCAAGCTGCATCCTCCTGTAAATGTGTAGTAAGATCATCCATAACTAAAGCAAAAAGTTATGGGCTTAAAGCCGATCCCTGATGTAATCCAACAGAAATAGGAAAATATTTGATCAATCCTCCTTCAGTTCGAACACAAGTAACAACTTTAGTATACATATCTTTATTGACTTGAATATAAGTCATATCAACACCTTTCCTCTCAAGAACTCTCCGAAGGATATCTCTTGGGACCTTATCGTAAGCTTTTTCTAAATCAATAAAAATTAAATGTAGATTCTCCTTATTATCTTTGAACTTCACCATCAAACTTCTCAATAAACGTATAGCTTCAATAGTAGACCTGCCCGACATAAATCCAAATTGATTTTGAGAAATCTTTGTAATACGTCTTAACCTATATTCAATTACCCTCTTCCATAATTTTTAAGTATGACATATCAACTTAATTCATTTATAATTTGCACACTCTTGTGCATCCCCTTTATTCTTAAAAATGGGGACCAAAATACTCTTCCCCCACTCCTCAGACATCTTTTTAAATTTTAAAATAATATTAAAGAGTTTAGTAAGCTAAGAAACTCTCAAATTTCTTAAACATTTCCATATTTCAATTGGGATATCATCAAGTCTTACAGACTTTCCACCATTGGTTTTCTAAAGCCTCATCAACTTTTTTATTAATGCGACGGTAAAAATAAAATATTTTATTATTATTAACTATATTAAGTTCACTAAGGTTGATCGTATTTTTAGAAACTTCATTAAATAGTTTATTAAAATAACTCACCCATTTATGTTGAATATTTTTTTCTAAGAAAAATACTTTTTGATTTTCATCTTTAATACACTTTTCTTGAGTTATTTACTTTTTTTTTTCTTTTTGTTTGGCTAGTTTATACATATATTTTTCACTCTCACTTTATATATATATATTTTTCACATAGCATTTGCTTCATTATGAATATCCCAAATTTTGAAATATTGAATTTTATTCATAAAAATAATTTTATTTATCTTTTAGGTTCTCCCATTTAATTCTTTGATGATGAGTAATAATATTCTTTATTTTACAACTCTTCCTCTTAAAATCAAGAACTAATAAACGATATTGGATACTTAATTCCTCACTTGGAATGACCTTATAATCTTTACAATCTCGACGATCTCTGCTTCTCATAAGAAAATAATCAGTTTGTGTTTTATTAGATCAATTTTTATAAGTTATAAGATGCTCATCTCTTTTCTTGAATAAAATATTAGTAATAAGAAAATCATACGCTAAAACAAAATAAAAAATAACTCTACCTTTTTCTATAGTCACTCCAAAACTGTAGCCACCATGAATATTTCTAAAATCTTCTACCACTCTACCGACATGTCCATTTAAATCTCATCCAATAAATTTTTTTTTTATGAGATATCATTTATATTATGTCTTCTAAGTCATTCCAGAATTTATCTTTAGACCTNTTTTTTCTTTAAGAGATATCATTTATATTATGTCTTCTAAGTCATTCCAGAATTTATCTTTAGACCTTATATTTAAACTTATTTGAGGAACATAAACACTTATAATATTAAAAATCTTAGTATCAATGATAATCTTAAGGACTATAATTCTATCTCTAATTCTATTAATTTTTACAACATTATCTTTCAAACTCTTATCTATAATTACACCACCGTTTCTAGTGTGTGACTCTTACCAGAATACCAAAATTTAATACTTAAGTTATCAATCTACTTTCTCCTACTTATTTAGTTTCTTGAACACATAAGATATTAATCTTTCTATGAATCATAATATCAACTAATTCCATTAATTTACCATTGAGAGTACCTATATTTCAAGATCCTATCTTAATAATAATTTCATTAGTTTTATGGGCTAACTTTTTTACCCGCATCTGTCTGTAAAGTGGGAACCCTTGCTTATTTGATACTATACCAGGGCGTCGGTTTAGCGGCCTTTGCACACTTTTCACTGTATTCAGATTATATAGTGCGTCGCTTCCAAGGGATGCTCTAACACTTATAAAAAGATCAAAAGGATTTATGTCATGATTTTTTTCGACAAGTTTTACGCTAGCTGCCGACTACCTAACGCAACCCTCCACTTTCACATCCGGGCTTGGGACCGACAATGACAGTGTTTAAATGTAGGGGTGTAACACGAGGACTTCCCATGAGGTCACCCATCCTAATACTACTCTCGCCCAAGCATGCTTAACTGCTGAGTTTTGATGTGATCAGGTGCATGTGGTGCTGGTATTGTCACACCCGTTTAATGTTGGGGTGCAACACGAGGACTTCCTAGGAGGTTACCCATCCTAATACTACTCTCACCCAAGCACAATTAACTGCGAAGTTCTGATGGGATCCAATGCACTGATGCTGGTATGGTCGCACCTTGAGATATTTTCTTGGTATGGAGGTATCAAGGTTCAAGAGAGCCATCATTATATCACATCAAGAGAGCTATCATTATATCACATAGAATACATCATAATTCTACTAAAGACATACATGATTAGATGTAACTATGTTGATACTCCAATTGATCATAATCAAAAGTCAAAGAAGGGAGAAGAAAGCATTTATGGGGATAATGGAATATATCAAAGATTGGTGGGAAAATTTATCTATTTGTCACATACAAGGCTATTTATTGCATATATTATGAGCCAGTATATGAATAACTCAAATAGAGTGCATTTGGGGATGCTGTACAAAATTTTGAAGTTTCTAAAGAAGACACCTGGTTATGGTTTAATTTTTCAAAAAACTAGGAACAAATAGGTAGAAATCTGTCGCTTCTGGAAACGACTACTTGCTTCTTACTTCTTCATGTCACCAGATTTCCTCATACACAGGGCAGTCGCCTGGAAATCTGTGAAGAGATCTTGATTCATAAATTATTAAGGGAATTTAGAGGTACCTCAAATTGGGCCTATACAGATTTTTTGTGACAGTCAAGTAGCTATCAGTTTTGCAAAGAATCCGTGTATCATGATAGGACCAAACATATTGAAGTTGATCGGTGCTTCAACTCTGAAAACGTTAAAGGGGGAATTATACAGCTGAGCTACATCTCGACACACCAACAAGTTCCTATTATCTTCACCGAAGCTCTTCTTTTAAGCACCTTCTTAGAATTCAATACCAAGTTTGATCTCTACAACATCTATGACCCAGTTCGAAGGGGAGTGGAAATCTGTGAAGATTTGACTCTCTATCTTCTTATGGGTTGGCTGGCCACTTTCTAGGATATGATTGAGACAACTTAGGAAACTAATGATTAGTCTAGTCCCTTCTTATTCTATATTATTTTAACTTTTATTTTAGAATTAATTCCTTTCCTAATATAGATTAGATATATTTGGTAAGTTTGTAAATTGGGAGGGATTATTTTTTCTATCTGTGAATAATAAGATAAAGATAATTATTTCTCTCCAAATTCATTTTCTACAGTTACTTTACGTTTTTTTGTATGTTTAGTTCAGGGGTTTGAGAGGAGTTATTCAGTAATTACCTCTTCCAGTCTTCCCCCAAATATTGATGGGTTAATCTTACATTTTTGTACGAAACCGGAGAAACATGGAGGTTCATGAATTGAAGGCATGAAACTTTTCTTTTAATTGGTTTAGGGTCGAGGTGATGCTGGGCTCGACAGAGGACCTTCCGATCCTCAAGGAAGGGGGGCTGCCGCGCTCCCTCCTTACCTTTTTCCCTCTTTCCCTTTTTCCTTCTTTCCTTTTTTCCTTTCTTTCTTTTCTTATTTTTCTTTCCTAGCACCTTCCTATTTTAAAACCTTTCGTAAAACCGAAATCTGATTTTCATTCTCCTTTTTAATTTTAAATCCTTTCTTAAAACTGAAATCTCATTTTGTTTCTCCTTCCTAATTTTCAATCTTTTCCTAAAACAAAAATCTGATTTTTGTTCTCTTTCCTTATTTTAAAAATCTTTCCTAAAATCTGAAATTTATTTTATACTCCTTATTTTAGTTGAATTCAAGTTTAGTCTTGGTATTTTTTCTTCAAGTGATGCATCCGACGTCGAGGTAGTGCTTTGGTTGTCCCTCGTCTGAGGTGGTGATTGTCTCCAAGAGTCCGAGTGGTGCTTCGACTGTATATCGACCCTGCCGAGACATTTATCTTACCATATTTCCATTTCCCTGCTGCCATTTCAGAATCCAGCCTTCGACAACATTCTTGCACCTCTCCAACTATGATTTGACGTCGTTATTATCGCCAACCTGCTGTCCTATTTCTTCCACAACAACCCCACCTCTCCGACCTTCACCACAGCCGCCAATCCAGCCTCTGAGACGTTCTTGCACCTCTCTTGCTACAGTTCGACGTCGTTACTATCGCCAACCTGTTGTACTACTTCTTCAACAACGACCCCTCCTCTTCGGCGTTCATCGCAACCCTCCATCTAGCCTCTGAAGAAGTTCCTATACCTCTTCAGAAGCGGTTCGACGCCGTTACTTTTGTCAACCTGTCGTTATACTTCTTTCACAGTAGCCCCACCTCTCAGGCCGTCACCGCAGCCGCCAATCCAGCTTCCAACTACGTTTCTGCAGCTCTCCAGCTGTGGTTCGACGTCATTACTATTTCCAATATGTTGTCATACTTCTTCCACAGCAGCCTCATCTCTCCTGCCTTCACCATAGCTGCCAATACAACCTTCCCTCACTGGTCGCCTTCCTCATCAAGCGATTGTGTCTTCTTTGTTGAGTCATTACTTGTAATCCCTTATTTGTGCTTTTGATTTGTTTGCTATCTTTATTATTTCAAGTCTTCATTGTAACATTGTTTTAAGTCAGTAATAAAATTGTGTTATGCGTCGTGGTTTTGATTAATTCCGGTATCATTTGGTATCAAAACTAACCCAACCTTAGTTCCATCATAGGGTTTCCAGCTTCCGCCCTATCCAATTCACCTCCCCAAATTTTTTTTCTCTCGTTTATTTTTTCTCTTCCTTCTTTGTTCATTTTTTTTCCTTTCACAGATCTCAAATCATCAAACATGCCGCCAAGGAAAAATATGCCCGAGTTTACCAGAGAAGAGATATGGCGAGAACTCCGTCACCTCCAACAAAGAATTGTAGAGATTGAAGAGATGACACAGGAAGAAGTTACCATTGACCGAGACTGAGAGAGTCGAAGGGGAGAGAGAGATGAGGATCTGAATCCCTTTCACAGGGATAATTTCAACGATGAAAAAGATAGACCACGATGTTTCAGAATCCAATATCAAAGGAGGCCTAAAGAGGGATACCTGCATCCCTCCCACACGGAAATTTTCTGAAAAGAGATGTCATTTGGAAGGCACCGAGGCCACAAGATCAAGGTAGATTTGCCTGAGTTTGAGGGGAGCATGGATCCAGATGAATTCATTGATTGACTACAGGCAGTTGAGCTGATCTTCGAATACAATGAGGTGCCTGAAGAGAGGCGGTTCAAATTAGCTGCTATCAAATTGAAGAAAAGTGCCTCTTATGGTTGGAGAACGTACAGTGACAGAGGAGGCAAGAAGGCAACAAAAATATTACCATATGGGAGAAGATGGAGACAATCATGCAGAAGAAATAANTTCAAATTAGCTGCTATCAAATTGAAGAAAAGTGCCTCTTATGGTTGGAGAACGTACAGTGACAGAGGAGGCGAGAAGGCAGGAAAAATATTACTATATGGGAGAAGATGAAGACAATCATGCAGAAGAAATATCTTCCCTCTCATTTCAGCCAAGAGATGTTTTTAATATTCCGCAATTTGCAGTTGAGAGACCTTTCAGTAGAGAAGTTTACAGCGCAGTTCGACCACTTATAGCTAAAGTGTGACTTGACAGAGCTAGAGGAGGGTACAATAGCCAGATATCTCGGGGGCTTGAAACCTAGTATTAGCAATGTAGTGTGGCTTCTGTTGTATTGGAGGTTGGGGATGTCCAAATACAAGCATTGAAAGTGGAAAGACAGCAGAAATAGTGCCGACAACCACTATNCTCGGGGGCTTGAAACCTAGTATTAGCAATGTAGTGTGGCTTCTGTTGTATTGGAGGTTGGGGATGTCCAAACACAAGCATTGAAAGTGGAAAGATAGCAGAAGTAGAGCCGACAAACACTACTCACCAGGCAGCTTCCCACATTTGGAGACACTAGCAGCAGCATGTCGTAGAGAGTTGAGAAAATTGGTTTAGATATAGATAAAACCACCTCTAGTGAAAAGAAGCCGACTACAGTGCCTCCTCCAGAAAATGCTTCGAATGCTATGGATTTGTGCACGAGCAGAGTTGTAACTTTTATCGAGCAGGGCGCCGTGGAAGAGGTTATCGAGGACTAGGAAGCTGAGGAACAGGGTGAGGAGCATCGGCTTCCACCAGTGAGGGAGAAACACTTGTGATTTGATGAATTTTGTAGGCCGAGGANCTTTTATCGAGCAGGGCGCCGTGGAAGAGGTTATCGAGGACTAGGAAGCTGAGGAACAGGGTGAGGAGCATCAGCTTCCACCAGATGAGGGAGAAACACTTGTGATTTGATGAATTTTGCAGGCCGAGGACATGAGGGATCCGTAATGGCTTCGCCACAATATTTTCTATACCTGCTGCACAGGGAACAAAAATTTATGCATCGACAGCAGTAGCAGTATGAATGTGACACGACTCAGATGGTAAAAATTAGAACTCACGACTTAGAGGCGTTCCCAGCCATATTCACTGCCGTGGCTGAAGAAAAAAAAACAGGGTCAGTATCGACCAACAATGCCTAGTAGAGTTTTCAATAGGGAGTCAACTGCAGGAACATGTACGGTGTGATGTGGTCCCCATGGATATTTGCCACATTCTACTAGGAAGAGCGTGGCAATTTGATCGGAAGATAACACGATAGATTCAGAAACATGTATTCCTTCATTAAGGACGGTGAACGCCTCATTCTACTTTCCTCAGTAGCACCCTAGGAAACAAGAGCCTTTACTAGCAGAGTAAAGGGATGGGTTTTAGTGACAATGAAGTCTCTACCACCATGGACACCACCATGCAAGAGATTTCATTCCTAGGAGATCATACTGAGATGGAGGTGTGCTCGCAAGTGCATTGGGAGGCAATACAGTCGACAATGGGATCCATGTGCTGCCATAATTGAAGATAAGGGACTAGAAGCTTCGACAAGTGAGGTCGAGGCTCTCCCAACCCCGGGAGATTGATGCGGGGCTCGGGAGAGGACTGACTGGTCCTCAAGGCAGCTCCTTCCTTTCTATTCCTTCGTTTCTTTATTCCCTCATTTGTCTTTTTCCTTCTTTTCCTTCTTTTCTTATTTATTTCCTAGCACTTTCCTATTTTAGAACATTTCCTAAAACTGAATTCTAATTTTTATTCTCCTTCCTAATTTTAAATCATTTCTTAAAGCAGAAATCTGATTTTTATTCTCCTTCCTAATTTTAAATTCTTTCCTGAAATTGAAATATGATTTTTATTCTCATTCCTTATTTTAAAAGTCTTTTCTAAAATCTGAAATATGATTTTATTCTCATTATTTTAGTGTTTTCTAATTGGGTCAAGTCTCTCTATAAATAGGATTTTTATTCTCACCCCTTCCCCAACTAAGTAAAATATTGATGGGCTGTAGCAGAATGCTTTTTTGGGTGAGAATCTTTTGTTTTTTATGCGTGGAGAGAATGAGAGAGAGATGTGAGTTTAGTAGGCGCATGGGTGGTAGATTGAAATGGGGATTTTGGAGGTGCCATTTTCCTACAGTACTTATCATGGAAGATGCCACAATTTCTGTTAAAAGTGGCTTCTTGCATATTCTTCAATTGTTTTAGATTGGTTTGATGCCTTGGTTATTATTCCTCAAATGTTTTCTTCTAGTCCCTGTTTCTGTAATTTTACTTTGAAATTTTTATTTTCTTCATTTTGATTTAAACATAGATAAGTATGTTCTTAAGTTAGCCATTTGATTTTGTCTTGTTTTCTGCTTTTGTTCTTATTATCTTATTCCACGATCCATAAAATTTTTTCTATGTACCTTGTCTAGATGAGACTTATAATAATGTGAAGTTCTTGGTTCACTATAATCTGTCCTTTTGTTTGGAAAAGATCTATTTCATGCTACTCTTGCTCATCACCACTTTGATACATGTCAAATGACATCTATATATTTGTTCTTTTTTGGCATTCATATTTAGATGATTATGAAAAAATTATTTGCACATTAAGGGGAAGCAGCCATGAAAAATCTTATTGAATGATAATTGTAAAATGGTAAATTATTATTTTTCCTGTTAATTTTTTTCATTGATCAAGTTTTGGTGTAATATCTCAACTTTTTGATTTGCCATGATTTTGTGACTTCTTTTTAAATTTGTATCTACAACTGTTTGGTAGGTTAAATTTGTGAAAGAAATGTTATCCTCAAGCAGTGAAAATATTTCAGTGGTCGGAAAGAATGCTCGACGTATGATGATGCATTTATCAATTTTTGCAGATGATGATATCCAAGAGACACTAGCATTTTTTGAAAAGGTAAGTTGCGTTGTGCCTAATCAGATATTAACCTCCTCTACAATCTATTGGTTTTTTGTAGTTATGGCATGTTTTTATCTATGAATAACTGCATGTTGTAGTAACTTCTTCTACCATTTACTATAGTTTTTAAGTTATTGTATAGTTTTATCTACGAATACTTGCCTGTTGTAATATATTTATGAAAGTCTTACTTCTGTGCAGATGGAGTCTAGAAATGGAGGTTTGAGCATGTTGGACCAGGGAGATACCTATTTTGCACATCTTATTGAATCTTTCCCAAAGCTACTTTTGTTATCCATTGAAAATCATTTGAAGCCTTTAGCTGATTTTCTCTTGCTTGTTGGAGTCCCTATGGCAAGCATAAGAAGTGTCCTTTTGTTATATCCACCAATCATATTTTATGATATTGAGAATGATATTAAATTAAGGTTGGATGTGTTGAAAAAGGTACGCAATTTAAAATGTTTTCGTGTCCTTTGGTAAAGTTTTTTGCTAAATACTTGAATTTAGTTTTCTGTCAACAGCTATGTGACCTTGTGGCCTCTAATTGCTTCTATTTTAAGTATAATTTTTTTACTTGGAGGTACATTTTGTCTGAAAATGTTTATTTTATAGGATTGTTATTGTATCACTTAATGATGGTTCAATTATAATGTAGAAAGAGCAGGCTGATAAAATAGTTTGATGGGCTTTATACTGAACTTTTGCGTTGCTTCTCAGTTTGTATTTCATTACGCCAAGTGGTTAAATTTTCCCACCCAAATGTATAATACCCTAAAGTGAACCTTTGTTCCATAAGTAAACTTATCCGTTTAATATCTATAAAACCCTCAATCTTATTTTTAACAACAATACTTTTCTTGGAGTTTTTTTTTTAATAGCATTGCAAGGATCTTTAAAAATAGTTTTCATGTATTTTTTAGTAGGATTATTCATAAATTGACTAACCAAACCGATTAGTAATTCTTTGATTCAACCTTTATCCATGGGAGCGCAATCATCTTATGTTCCACACTTGGTAGTAGATTCCATGGGCGTATATGCTAGTTTACATCCCAATGTTCCCGTTTCTTTTAGGATAAGAAAGACAAATGTGCTGTGAGACTAAACACCGTTTTGTGATTAAGCCACCTCTATGCTTAGAGAATATATAAGATTTCAGATTTCTAAGGTTTTGAATTTTGAATTCTTTGGCTAAGGGTGCAGGTCTGTCCATTTCTTTAACAGTCTTATGTGAGGGCAAATACATCTATTTAAACAGCCAAAACATTAAGCTTACCTACAATTGTTCTTTTAATAAAGATTGTGACCAGCTTGATACTGTATGCAACCAAACTATTTGATTGCTTTGGTGAGTATGACAAACCAAGCTCATGGGAATCGCTTTAAGCCATAAAGAACCTTTAAATTAGCAGAATTTGTTTGCTGCAAAAGATACTTGAAAACTAGGTGGAATTTTCATGTAAACTTCTTCAAGCTCACTTTGAAGGAAGACATTATTCTACAAAGAGTCAACAAGGCTAACTAGTTGCTATAACCGTGTTGGACACGAACACATACTGATCTACATGTGTTTGAAACGGTATAAATCGTGTCGAAGCTTTTGCTTATGTTCGACACAGCTCGGGACACATCGTGACACTACTAGACACAACATGGGACCAAAATTAGAAATACCTCTCCACCTCCTTCAACTTTATCCTAGGTCGAGGCCAAAGCTGAAAATTCACGTCAAAATCAAAGCCATGACCCTCATCTTAGCATTATCATTCCAGATACGAGCAGTTCAATGCATCTCATTGTTATAGGTGAGAGTAGTCTTCAACATTATGGAGGTTGTGAAGTGTTTTTACTTCTATTACTGGCAGATCCAATCGAAGTCGAGCCCATCGCATTGAAGCCGAGCTTGAGAAACCATCACCGATTGGGTTATAAACANATTGAGAATGATATTAAATCAAGGTTGGATGTGTTGAAAAAGGTACGCAATTTAAAATGTTTTCGTGTCCTTCGGTAAAGTTTTTTGCTAAATACTTGAATTTAGTTTTCTATCAACAGCTATGTGACCTTGTGGCCTCTAATTGCTTCTATTTTAAGTATAATTTTTTTACTTGGAGGTACATTTTGTCTGAAAATGTTTATTTTATAGGATTGTTATTGTATCACTTAATGATGGTTCAATTATAATGTAGAAAGAGCAGGCTGATAAAATAGTTTGATGGGCTTTATACTGAACTTTTGCGTTGCTTCTCAGNGACTATAATTCTATCTCCAATTCTATTAATTTTTACAACATTATCTTTCAAACTCTTATCTATAATTACACCACTATTTCTAGTGTGCGACTCTTACCAGGATACCAAAGTTTAATACCTAAGTTATTAATCTACTTTCTCCTAACCCATTTAGTTTCTTGAATACATAAGATATTAATCTTTCTATGAATCATAATATCAACTAATTCCATTAATTTACTATTGAGAGTACCTATATTCCAAGCTCCTATCTTAATAATAATTTCATTAGTTTTATGGACTAACTTTTTTACCCGCATCTGTCCGTAAAGTGGGAACCCTTGCTTATTTGATACTATACCCGGGCGTCGGTTTAGCAGCCTTTGCATACTTTTCACTGTATTCAGATTATATAGTGCGTCGCTTCCAAGGGATGCCCTAACATTTATAAAAAGATCAAAAGGATTTATGTCATGATTTTTTTCGACAAGTTTTACGCAAGCTGCCGATTACCTAACGCAACGCTCCACTTTTCACATCCGGGCTTGAGACCGACAATGACAGTGTTTAAATGTAGGGGTGTAACACGTGGACTTCCCATGAGGTCACCCATCCTAATACTACTCTCGCCCAAGCACACTTAACTGTTGAGTTCTGATGTGATCAGGTGCATGTGGTGCTGGTATTGTAACACCCGTTTAATGTAGGGGTGCAACACGAGGACTTCCCAGGAGGTTACCCATCCTAATACTACTCTCACCCAAGCACGCTTAACTGCGGAGTTCTGATGGAATCCAATGCACTGGTGCTCGTATGGTCGCACCTTGAGATATTTTCTTGGTATGGAGGTATCAAGGTTCAAGAGAGCCATTATTATATCACATCAAGAGAGCCATCATTACATCACATAGAATACATCATAGTTCTACTAAAGGAGACATACATGATTAGATGTAACTATGTTGATACTCCAATTGATCATAATCAAAAGTCAAAGAAGGGAGAATAAAGCATTTCTGGGGATAATGGAATATATCAAACATTGGTGGGAAAATTTATCTATTTGTCACATACAAGGCTATTTATTGCATATATTATGAGCCAGTATATGAATAATCCAAATAGAGTGCATTTGGGGATGCTGTACAAAATTTTGAAGTTTCTAAAGAAGACACCTGATTATGGTTTAATTTTTCAAAAAACTAGGAACAAATAGATAGAAATCTGTTGCTTCTGGAAACGACTACTTGCTTCTTACTTCTTCATGTCACCAGATTTCCTCATACACAGGGCAGTCGCCTGGAAATCTGTGAAGAGATCTTGATTCATAAATTATTAAGGGAATTTAGAGGTACCTCAAATTGGGCCTATACAGATTTTTTGTGACAGTCAAGCAGCTATCAGTTTTGCAAAGAATCCATGTATCATGGTAGGACCAAACATATTGAAGTTGATAGGTGCTTCAACTCTGAAAACGTTAAAGGGGGAATTATACAGCTGAGCTACATCTCGACACACCAACAAGTTCCTATTATCTTCACCGAAGCTCTTCTTTTAAGCACCTTCTTAGAATTCAATACCAAGTTTGATCTCTACATCTATGACCCAGTTCGAAGGGGAGTGGAAATCTGTGAAGATTTGACTCTCTATCTTTGTATGGGTTGGCTGGCCACTTTCTAGGATATGATTGGGACAACTTAGGAAATTATTGATTAGTCTAGTCCCTTCTTATTCTATATGATTTTAACTTTTATTTTAGAATTAATTCCTTTCCTAATATAGATTAGATATATTTGGTAAGTTTGTAAATTGGGAGGGATTATTTTTTCTATCTGTGAATAATAAGATAAAGATAATTATTTCTCTCCAAATCCATTTTCTACAGTCACCTTACGTTTCTTTGTATGTTTAGTTCAGGGGTTTGAGAGGAGTTATTCAGTAATTACCTCTTCCAGTCTTCCCCCAAATATTGATGGGTTAATCTTACATTTTTGTACGAAACCGGAGAAACATGGAGGTTCATGAATTGAAGGCATGAAACTTTTCTTTTAATTGGTTTAGGGTCGAGGTGATGCTGGGCTCGACAGAGGACCGTCCGGTCCTCAAAGAAGGGGGGCTGCCGCGCTCTCTCCTTACCTTTTTCCCTCCTTTCCCTTTTTCCTTCTTTCCTTTTTTTCCTTTCTTTCTTTTCTTATTTTTCTTTCCTAGCACCTTCCTATTTTAAAACCTTTCGTAAAACCGAAATCTGATTTTCATTCTCCTTTTTAATTTTAAATCCTTTCTTAAAATTGAAATCTCATTTTTTTTCTCCTTCCTAATTTTCAATCTTTCCTAAAACTAAAATCTGATTTTTATTCTCTTTCCTTATTTTAAAAATCTTTCCTAAAATCTGAAATTTATTTTATACTCCTTATTTTAGTC
Source organism: Phalaenopsis hybrid cultivar (assembly GCA_002079205.1). Classification (NCBI taxonomy): domain Eukaryota; kingdom Viridiplantae; phylum Streptophyta; class Magnoliopsida; order Asparagales; family Orchidaceae; genus Phalaenopsis; species Phalaenopsis hybrid cultivar. Next base: position 22,027 of record JXCR01111931.1, on the reverse strand, counting down.
GAATTCAAGTTTAGTCTTGGTATTTTTTCTTCAAGGGATGCATCCGACGTCGAGGTAGTGCTTTGGTTGTCCCTCGTCTGAGGTGGTGATTGTCATCAAGAGTCCGAGTGGTGCTTCGACTGTATATCGACCCTGCCGAGACATTTATCTTACCATATTTCCATTTCCCTGCTGCCATTTTAGAATCCAGCCTCCGACAACATTCTTGCACCTCTCCAACTATGATTTGACGTCGTTATTATTGCTAACCTGCTGTCCTATTTCTTCCACAACAACCTCACCTCTCCGACCTTCACCACAGCCGTCAATCCAGCCTCTGAGACGTTCTTGCACCTCTCCTGCTACAGTTCGACGTCGTTACTATCGCCAACCTGTTGTACTACTTCTTCAACAACGACCCCTCCTCTTCGGCGTTCACCGCAACCCTCCATCTAGCCTCTGAAGATGTTCCTATACCTCTTCAGAAGCGGTTCGACGCCGTTACTTTTGTCAACCTGTCGTCATACTTCTTCCACAGTAGCCCCACCTCTCAGGCCGTCACCGCAGCCGCCAATCCAGCTTCCAACTACGTTCCTGCAGCTCTCCAGCTGTGGTTCGACGTCATTACTATTTCCAATCTGTTGTCATACTTCTTCCACAGCAGCCTCATCTCTCCTGCCTTCACCATAGCTGCCAATACAACCTTCCCTCACTAATCTCCTTCCTCATCAAACGATTGTGTCTTCTTTGTTGAGTCATTACTTGTAATCCCTTATTTGTGCTTTCGATTTGCTTGCTATCTTTATTATTTCAAGTCTTCATTGTAACATTGTTTGAAGTCAGTAATAAAATTGTGTTATGCGTCGTGGTTTCAATTAATTCTGATATCATTTGATATCAAAACTAACCCAACCTTAGTTCCATCATAGGGTTTCTAGCTTCCGCCCTATCCAACTCACCTCACCAAATTTTTTTTCTCTCGTTTATTTTTTCTCTTCCTTCTTTGTTCATTTTTTTCCTTTCACAGATCTCAAATCATCAAACATGCCGCCAAGGAGAAATATGCCCGAGTTTACCAAAGAAGAGATATGGCGAGAACTCCGTCACCTCCAACAAAGAATTGTAGAGATTGAATAGATGACACAGGAAGAAGTTACCATTGACCGAGACTGAGAGAGTCGAAGGGGAGAGAGAGACGAGGATCTGAATCCCTTTCACAGGGATAATTTCAACGATGAAAAAGATAGACCACGATGTTTCAGAATCCAATATCAAAGGAGGCCTAAAGAGGGATACCTGCATCCCTCCCACACGGAAATTTTCTGAAAAGTGATGTCATTTGGAGGGCACCGAGGCCACAAGATCAAGGTAGATTTGCCTGAGTTTGAGGGGAGCATGAATTCAGATGAATTCATTGATTGACTACAGGCAGTTGAGCTGATCTTCGAATACAATGAGGTGCCTGAAGAGAGACGGTTCAAATTAGCTGCTATCAAATTGAAGAAAAGTGCCTCTTATGGTTGGAGAACGTACAGTGACAGAGGAGGCAAGAAGGCAACAAAAATATTACCATATGGGAGAAGATGGAGACAATCATGCAGAAGAAATAACTTCCCTCTCATTTCAGCCAAGAGATGTTTTTAATATTCCGCAATTTGCAGTTGAGAGACCTTTCAGTAGAGAAGTTTACAGCTCAGTTCGACCACTTACAGCTAAAGTGTGACTTGACAGAGCTAGAGGAGAGTACAATAGCCAGATATCTCGCGGGCTTGAAACCTAGTATTAGCAATGTAGTGTGGCTTCTGTTGTATTGGAGGTTGGGGATGTCCAAATACAAGCATTGAAAGTGGAAAGACAGCAGAAATAGTGCCGACAACCACTATTCACCAGGCAGCTTCCCACATTTGGAGACACTAGCAGCAGCATGTCGTAGAGAGTTGAGAAAATTGGTTCAGATATAGATAAAACCACCTCTAGTGAAAAGAAGCCGACTACAGTGCCTCCTCCAGAAAATGCTTCAAATGCCATGGATTTGTGCACGAGCAGAGTTGTAACTTTTATCGAGCAGGGCGCCGTGGAAGAGGTTATCGAGGACTAGGAAGCTGAGGAACAGGGTGAGGAGCATCGGCTTCCACCAGTGAGGGAGAAACACTTGTGATTTGATGAATTTTGTAGGCCGAGGACTGTCGGCACTAAAAAGAGTTATGTTTGGGGGTGTCGCCCGTAAGAAGCTGTCGGCAGCCGGAATTGAAATCCCATCGCCCGCTTCGAAAGATCGTTTTAATTTACGTATATATATATATATAATTTTAGAAAAATATGAAATCAAACTGACTTCATATTTTTCACAGTTTAAATGAAAGCTCTCTACCTCAAATTCTGTATCTATCCCAAGGGATAAACACAAGACTTGAGGATGAGGCTCGATCAAATAAACTAAGAAAACATATGACATCCGTTTGGGTCTGCGAAACCGTTTTATTTGCCGACAAATTCCCCTATTTAATACAAATAATTAAATAAGGTTTATTTTAAGCTGGGTTCGGAAAAGCTTCCTATAAGGGCAAACCCCTATAGTTAATTATATCTTAAATGACCGAAGTCACTTAAAAAGACTCTCGATAAAAATCAGGGAATATCATCTTCAAAGAAGTCAAAAGAATAGGACTTTACAACGAAATCGGACAAAGAGGTGTGAAGGGGGAAAAACTCAGATCTGGAACATTGTTAATGAATCCAAATGAAGAGAAACTAGGGGAAACCATAGATCCTGAGGCGAACCTCAGTAGGTTCTCAGTCTATCTTATGGTTTGGCTTCAGTTTTAAGAAGAAATTATTAAAGTGTTTCTTCCTGTCAGTTTTATTTAGTTAGGACTTATATTTGCGCGACAGGGTCACACAAACCGCCTAGAAGATATGAGGGTTTACGTCGTATCGGACGACAATCTCGGAACCTAGAACGAGTTTAGGGCTTAAATCGTACGGCAGAACTATACGAATGCCTAAAGAAAAGGTGGAAGATTTATGTCACGCTAGGCGAACAACCTCGAAATCCTATGGACTGTTGTTTAATTTCTAGGAAAATGGATGGTTTTACGGGGGAAGACATGTTTTGCTGTTGAAGATGGTCGTGCTGCCCACCGTGCTAGCTCCAAACTCCTCGACATGACGAGTTTAAGTTTTTCAGGGTGTCCAGTTATAGTGTTAAATCAAACGGCCCTATGGTTGTAGCCTCCTAAACATCTTATGCAAAAAGGAAACATGCTTGAAGTTATACAATGTAAAGTGTGCGATGCAGGAACAAAACAATAGAATGGACGTGGAACAATAGTAGGCAAAAACAGGAGCAGTATAAGATGCTATATATGAAGAACAGTAGCATGTAGAAACAGGACAAGTGTAACATGCTTTACAGTACGGTAGCAGGTAAAAAACAGGACAAGTGTAACATGCTTTACAGGAAGAGCAGTAGCAGGTAGAAGCAGAAAAATAAAGTACTGAAAAATGTAAAACAAACCTGTACGCCCGTGAGATCCGATGTTCCTTAAGCATAACAAGCCTAAATGCGTCTCAAAAAGCAAAGCCCAGAAGAAAACGTCATCCAGGAAATCCGAGGAAAAGCGGAAAACTAGAGAAAAATCAATGAAAAAGACTAAAGTAAAAGAAAATCCTCAAAACTCCTAGGAAAATACCGAAAGAAAAAAAAAGTAATACGAGTGCCCTGTCCCAAAGCTTCGATAAAACAAAAAGAAGATTCGGATGAGGGGGACCGCAAGCACTCGTATGGGACTAGGCTCAGCTACATTTATTCTCGAGGGTCCACGAAGGCTACTCGGTCACCCGAATAAATAAAACCCGCCATTCGTCTAGAAGTGTCCTGAACCTCACTTAGGGCTATCTCCCAGCCTAAACAGGTATTCGTCAGGTGGACAATGCATTTTAAACACATGATCCACGAAGGCTGCTCGGTCACCCGAACGTATAGAACCGCCACTCGTCTAGAAGGGTGTCTTTCACTTAGGGGGCTATTTCCCAGCCTAAACAGGTATTCGTCAGGTGGACAACGTATTTTAAAAACATATTTTGTTTTTGACATACACATAAATCTCGAAAAAGATTATCAAATTTTGTTTTATAAAGAAGAATGTATTTTATATTTTGAAATCAATTTTAGCAAATTTTATTGTCCACAAGACGATTACACTGTCGGGCATAAGATCGCCGACCGACTGAGGAGGTTCGAGCCAACTCCCGCTAGACTTATGTCGGTGAAGGATACCATATCCTACTGTTCATCAAATGTCTGGATCTTGATGTTATAGGATATGACATCTTTTTGCTCTAACTTCGGTGTGCCTTTATCATCAACACCGTACGCCCCAAAACGACTACTTGCGACCTTGCTTGATGGTTTCACGTATAGCAAAAGGCTATACGTGGACACTTATGCATCAGACATAAGCATCGAAAAACCCAAACCAAGAAGCAAGGAAAGAAAAGAACAAAAATGGGGTGAGAGAGAGGAGACAGTGATCCATCTAAAACATCGAAAAGGAGATTGGATCGTTCTCAAAATCGTATCGAAAAGACCTGGAAAAGTAGGGCCCGAGGTCTTTCCTAACAAACATAAAATATTCCTTTGCGCTGATTCTCCAAACCCCAAGAACGCATGATTAATTAAATCAACCAAATGCTCTCCCAAAATGAGATTTAAAATTTTCCAAACTTCGAAAGAAAATGATCGCGCGGAAACCACCGTCAATATTTCCAAACTCATACTAAGATCGAAATTCCTCCAACTTTCAGATTAATAGATAACCTCATACATTAAATAAGCACGAGATCTTCCCATAAAACCAGATAAACACTCACGGTCAGGGTCAATAGAGAGGAGGAAACAACCACCAAAGCTCTCGGCCAAGGCAAGGAACGGGGCCAAAAGAGGTTCACGGTTAAAGCAAGGGACAACTGCCAAGACCCACAACCAAAGGCAGTCCAAGAGACAATAATTAAGGTTTACGGTTAAGACAACAAAGGACCCAGGAAAGAACTGTTAAAGCTCACGGCTTAAGGCAGCAAAGAGCAGCTGCTAAAGCCCACATCCAAAGCACAAGGGGGGCTCACGACCAAAGCCAACAAAAGGACCACCAAAGGCAATTATGCTTCCCTGACGAACTGGAAGGATAACTAAAATAATTATGATTTTTTTTGGATGGCAAACTTGATTCATCCACAACTCTCAAGACAATTCAAGCCTAGCAGGGAAAGCCAAATCACACCTAAAGACCTGCAATAGACCTCACGGGTAAGGAGTAGGAAACAAAGCCAGCCACCTCCCAACCATTCCTTGGGTAAAGACTGAACAAAGAAACACAGCCCTCAATCAAAGCCAAACCGAGCCCAACAAGAAACAAAGCCAAAATCGAGCTCAACAAGGCTAAAACAAGCAAACACAACCCCCACCTTAGAGCCAATCCAAGTCCAGCAAAGGCCAAACAGAGCAAATCAAGACCAACAACTAGAATCAAACCAAGTCAGCAGAGCTAGAACAAGCAAACGCAGCCCACACTAGAGCCAAACCGAGCCCAGCAAGGCCAAACAAAATCAACACAGCTCCCCATCTAGAGCCAAACCGAGTTCAACAAGAAACAAAGCCAAAGCCAGCCCCCAACCGAAGCCAAATCGAGCTCAATCAAAATCAAAGCCAAAGCCAGAGCTCAACGAGATTAAAACAGGCCCAAGCATTGATATAAATTAGGCTTTAACATAAATTAAAATTTCAGCCGCCTGAAGGTAAAACCAAGCCATCTAAAGCCAAGGAACCAACCTGCATGTCTCAACATTCTAAACATGAAATTATTCTAACAAATATATGAACAGGGGAGATGCCTCATGAAGAGTTAAGCCGAATTCTCAAAACAAGATACAAGGCTTTCCAAATTAAACAAGTTTTCTTATAATATATAATTCAAGCCAGGGAAAGCCACAGGAAGCCAAAACCGAGTCCCCGCATATGTATAAGAAGTAAAGCGAACTCCCTAGCATTCATTTTAAGCAAGAATNCATAAAGAACCTTTAAATTAGCAGAATTTGTTTGCTGCAAAAGATACTTGAAAACTAGGTGGAATTTTCATGGAAACTTCTTCAAGCTCACTTTGAAGGAAGACATTATTCTACAAAGCGTCAACAAGGCTAACTAGTTGCTATAACCATGTTGGACACGAACGCATACTGATCTACATGTGTTTGAAACGGTATAAATCGTGTCGAAGCTTTTGCTTATGTTCGACACAGCTCGGGACACATCGGGACACTGCTAGACACAACATGGGACCAAAATTAGAAATACCTCTCCACCTCCTTCATCTTTATCCTAGGTCGAGGCCCAAGTTGAAAATTCACGTCAAAATCAAAGCCATGACCCTCATCTTAGCATTATCATTCCAGATACGAGCAGTTCAATGCATCTCATTGTTATAGGTGAGAGTAGTCTTCAACATTATCGAGGTTGTGAAGTGTTTTTACTTCTATTACAAGCAGATCCAATCGAAGTCGAGCCCATCGCATTGAAGCCGAGCTTGAGAAACCATCGTCGATTGGGTTATAAACGNAAAAGAGGTTCACGGTTAAAGCAAGGGACAACTGCCAAGACCCACAACCAAAGGCAGTCCAAGAGACAATAATTAAGGTTTACGGTTAAGACAACAAAGGACCCAGGAAAGAACTGTTAAAGCTCACGGCTTAAGGCAGCAAAGAGCAGCTGCTAAAGCCCACATCCAAAGCACAAGGGGGGCTCACGACCAAAGCCAACAAAAGGACCACCAAAGGCAATTATGCTTCCCTGACGAACTGGAAGGATAACTAAAATAATTATGATTTTTTTTATGGAAAACTTGATTCATCCACAACTCTCAAGACAATTCAAGCCTAGCAGGGAAAGCCAAATCACACCTAAAGACCTGCAATAGACCTCACGGGTAAGGAGTAGGAAACAAAGCCAGCCACCTCCCAACCATTCCTTGGGTAAAGACTGAACAAAGAAACACAGCCCTCAATCAAAGCCAAACCGAGCCCAACAAGAAACAAAGCCAAAATCGAGCTCAACAAGGCTAAAACAAGCAAACACAACCCCCACCTTAGAGCCAATCCAAGTCCAGCAAAGGCCAAACAGAGCAAATCAAGACCAACAACTAGAATCAAACCAAGTCAGCAGAGCTAGAACAAGCAAACGCAGCCCACACTAGAGCCAAACCGAGCCCAGCAAGGCCAAACAAAATCAACACAGCTCCCCATCTAGAGCCAAACCGAGTTCAACAAGAAACAAAGCCAAAGCCAGCCCCCAA
>JXCR01111924.1:0-18104 GCA_002079205.1 Phalaenopsis hybrid cultivar | reverse complement strand
ACTAGGAAAACAAAAAAGTGCACCACCATTTGCTATGTGTGCTACGCCTTGCAATGCATTAACACGAGTTCTGTTATGCTGCACTATGAGCTATAACATGCATTATATTTTGTCATTGACATGCGTGTAAAGAATATGTAATAGAATTAACAAATATTTCATTTATCTATGAAAGTTATCAACTTATGTTTTTAATCATTTGTTTATACTTGAAATATGACTTTTGAACCTTGCTGACGCTTTATTTTTACAATTTATTTCCTAATATTATCGTTTTGGAATTTGGAACGACAACTTGGAAATGTATCTTTTTTCCTATTTTATTTTCTATTTCATTGTGGTGATTTTNTCTATGAAAGTTATCAACTTATGTTTTTAATCATTTGTTTATACTTGAAATATGACTTTTGAACCTTGCTGATGCTTTATTTTTACAATTTATTTCCTAATATTGTCGTTTTGGAATTTGGAACGACAACTTGGAAATGTATCTTTTTTCCTATTTTATTTTCTTTTTCATTGTGGTGATTTCTATATTACATTGTCTAAAAAGTTTTCCTCATATTTAAATTTGATGAAAGCTTTTAGCTCCTCACTTTGTTCAATCTAGTACCTAGCATTGGATGGTCTACCTTGTGGCTGTATCTAGTGCCTTTAATAAATCCATTTTGATCTATTATACATACAGAATTTTGGATTTAAATGGNAATTAAAATTTAAGCCCGATTTGTGCTAATCCTTGAAAGTAATGTTATAGTTTATCTATCTCTTCTGATTATTNTGGATAAAGGATAATTTCTGAAGGCCAAGTCATCAATCAAAGATGCTTAATATAAGATTGGCATTATATCAAATTTTGGACTAATTTATCAAGATTAAAAATGGTACTTAGTCTTCTCCATTTCAGNTGGATAAAGGATAATTTCTGAAGGCCAAGTCATCAATCAAAGATGCTTAATATAAGATTGGCATTATATCAAGTTTTGGACTAATTTATCAAGATTAAAAATCGTACTTAGTCTTCTCCATTTCAAATTGATTGAATATATTTCCTAGTCTTGTTGCTTCATCTCTATATCCCCACATCTCCATTAACAACGACATGAGTTCCTATGATACCATTCAAAAGTTTTTACTAATTTATGTTATATTTATTTGATATTAATAAGAATTCTTTTGAATTTGATTTGATATTCATAAATTTTTAGTATTTCAAATAATTTTTAAAAAAACATGTGCTGCGCTATACATTACAGCTTCATAGGATCTTAGTATTATAGTGAGTTAATTCAGTAGTGACATCTATGCTCATACCCTCTTCTCCATAATGGAACTTACAGCTCTCTATCTAATAATTGAGGATGCATGCATTAAAAAATAATAAAACTATTTGCATCATAGGGCAAGCGATTGGGCGCCTGGCACTTTACACATTAGTGCTCACCTAGCAAGCCTTAGTAATGGGACCCACTTGGTAGATGTTTGAAGATTTCGAGCCTCACCTCACCTCGCTTAGGCACGCTTTAGATGATATTGGATCAAATATATTTAAAACATCACTTTATCTTCTAATAATATTGACTACTAATTGTTAATACAAACCCCACTAAAATTGGACATCATTGATCATATATAAAACCTCTATTCTACTAACCTTAAGTCATCTATATTCTAAATTATTTTTACTTCACATTTTCTTAACATAAAAATTTAAGGTAGGCCAAATAGGCGCCATCCATATCATCTCAACTAGATTGTGACTGGCATTCATATTACTGCAACATAATATAGCAATGAACCAAAAAACTCTATTTTTTATCCACATGAGTTCGCCATCTTTATAATATCAGCCGCTTAATTCAGTTGGTAATCACAACACATTTTAATTTTGATCTATCTAGTAAAAGAAAATAAGACTGTATAGTTCCTTTGATTTTTCCAGAGAGAAAAATAGGTTTCTACAGTATAGTAGCCTTAAATTATTTATACAGTGAAACACCCACAAATATTATTACGCCAATAAGACAATAACAAACCGAAAAGTGATAGAAGTTGAATGTGCCGCCCAATACAACTGCTAATGATTCTTTTATGTAAAGAGAAATGAGATGGGAAGTTATTCCTAGAATTATTAGTGAAAAGCAGGAATATAATAAGGGAATTTTACATACATATCACACAATTCTTATGTATTTGCATACCTAACAACTAAAATTTATTTTTAAACTTATAACAGTTTGATGCCATAAACAATCGAATGAAAAGGTGCATTACAACAACAACAACAAAGCCTTAATCCCACTATCCCACTACGTGGGGATTAAGGCTTCCACTTTTAAAAATATAATAATGGTGTATTTTTTTATATGATGTTAAATTTTTTAGTGCTATGCATGTAAATATAAAAGTATTGGAGTTAGACATGTAAATACATAAGAATTATGTGGTACTTTTGTAAATGCATGCATCAATCATTCCTTACACAAGGCAAGGAGCAAACAACATACATAAGGGCGNTTCTTATGTATTTGCATACCTAACAACTAAAATTTATTTTTAAACTTATAACAGTTTGATGCCATAAACAATAGAATGAAAAGGTGCATTACAACAACAACAACAACAAAGCCTTAATCCCACTACGTGGGGATTAAGGCTTCCACTTTTAAAAATTTAATAATGGTGTATTTTTTTATATGATGTTAAATTTTTTAGTGCTATGCATGTAAATATAAAAGTATTGGAGTTAGACATGTAAATACATAAGAATTATGTGGTACTTTTGTAAATGCATGCATCAATCATTCCTTACACAAGGCAAGGAGCAAACAACATACATAAGGGCAGAGTAGTGTATTAACAAGACAACTAAAATATAAAAATAAATGATACAGACCAAAAGAAAACCCAAACATGCATTGACCTTAGGATTCATTATATACAATTTTTCTAATAAGAACAAATCAACCTAACATGTTCTACAACAACAACAACAACAACAACAAACACCTAACATGTTCATAAATAAAATAAAATAAAATAAGATAAAAAATAAAGAATTTTCCTACATTACCATAAGCTCTAAAAAAACTGCAACAATGTGCTTCAAAATCTTTATTGATAGGGCTTTAAGCTCCACCTGAGCTGCACTTGNAACTGCAACAATGTGCTTCAAAATCTTTATTGATAGGGCTTTAAGCTCCACCTGAGCTGCACTTGTTTTTTTTTATTGAAAATGGCGCTTCAATGAAAGTTTAAGGAACTTCCATTGCAAACTCGTAGAATGGAAATAAAACGAGGGCAAGCAAAAAATTAGGTGCATAATAACAAGTAGAAATACTTCAAATGGACTTTCTATGTGCTTGTACATTGACATAGATTTACAGTTTTCTAGTCAGCAGGAGGGTATTTCTACGTTTCTAATCCTAAAGAATAATACAACAACAATGAGCCTTTATCCACTAATCGGGGTTGGCTACATGAATCTTTTTTCTCCATTATCTCCTATTGAGTGTCATATGTTCATCTAATTCAAATAAATTAAGATCATTTCTTTATACAACAAACCCAAGTCTTTTAGTTCTACTTCTACCTCTCTTAACATAAGTCAGATATAAAGCATCGACTCTCCTAACCGAATCATCAGAAGGTCAGCGCTTAATGTGACCAAACCATCTAAGACGACTCTCTCTAATCTTGCCTACCACAGGAGCTACACCAACCCTTCCACGGATATATCTGTTTCGCATTTAGTCTCAAAGAGTCAAGTCACTCATTCACCTAAGCATTCTCATCTCAGCAACNCAACTTAAGGTTAGAGACATACTTAATTAGTACATCAACAGTATGGTATAGTCTTGTTTCTTATCTAAAAATAACAAAANAAAGTGTCATATGAGAAATAGTATTTACATTTTTCTTAATAAAAGATAGAAATTGGAAAAAAAAANAAAGTGTCATATGAGAAATAGTATTTACATTTTTCTTAATAAAAGATAGAAATTGGNATAAGCAAAGTGTCATATGAGAAATAGTATTTACATTTTTCTTAATAAAAGATAGAAATTGGAAAAAAAAAACATTTAATAAGCTCAACTTAAGGTTAGAGACATACTTAATCAGTACATCAACAGTATGGTATAGTCTTGTTTCTTATCTAAAAATGACAAAAAATGGTTGTTTATTCTTTATGTAAGCTTTTTCTTATAGTCTATCATCCAGCACTTGAGAGTTGCAAGGTAAAACCTTTGATGTTAAGGTAGGTAATGATTTTGTTTTTTGCTTTTTTTTTGCTTTTTTTTTGCTACGTACAGAATCATCATGTTTCTTCAACTGGATAATAGTAAAAACATGTTTGCTGAGAGCTGAACTGTATATAATCAAAAGCCTCATTATGCTTTATCTAAACTTGAGTAAAGTTTTTTTATTCGNTTTTTTTTTTTTTTTTTTTTTTTTTTTTGTTTTTGGTTTTTTTGCTTCGTACAGAATCATCATGTTTCTTCAACTGAATAATATTAAAAACATGTTTGCTGAGAGCTGAACTGTATGTAATGAAAAGCCTCTTTTTGCTTTATCTAAACTTGAGTAAAGTTTTTTTTATTCGTTCGAATAATTTTAATAAATCAATCAGCCAAAAAAAAAAAAAAAAAGTGTGCTACGTCTTGCAATGCATTAACACAGGAGTTCTGTTATGCTGCACTATGAGCTATAACATGCATTATATTTTGTCATTGACATGCGTGTAAAGAATATGTAATAGAATTAACAAATATTTCATTAATCTATGAAAGTTATCAACTTATGTTTTTAATCATTTTTTTATATTTGAAATATGACTTTTGAACCTTGCTGATGCTTTATTTTTACAATTTATTTCCTAATATTTTGTTGTTTTGGAATTTGGAACGACAACTTGGAAATGTATTTTTTTTCCTATTTTATTTTACTATTTCATTGTGGTGATTTTTATATTACATTGTCTGAAAAGTTTTCCTCATATTTAAATTAGATGAAAGCTTTTAGCTCCTCACTTTGTTCAAGCTAGCACCTAGGTGTAAACCTAGTGTCTCAAGCATTGGATGGTCTACCTTGTGGTTGTATCTAGTGCCTTTAATAAATCCATTTTGATCTGTTATACATAACAGAATTTCGGATTTAAATGATATTATTTTTGGATTTTGGGTTTGATGATTAAAAAGCATAAGTGTTTAAGGAGCGTTATTGCATAATAACATAGTGGTTTAGACATGAATCTTTTACTTCTAGTAGGTTGGTTATGCAATGTGAATCCAGTGTTCGCCCATTAAAAAGTTGTTAATAGCTAAGTTCACCTCGACCAATTTGAGAATATTATGATGCATGTTGCAAAACTAGGACGGATAAATTAGGGAATGGTTATATTTTCTGTGAAATTTATTGAAGATATGGTTGTTGAAACAATGTTAGATGGTTTGGATATGTGCAGCGCAGCGAAGAATATGTAATCCCTCATTAGACAGGTAGATAAAATTGTCATCAAATAATTAGGATGGATAACAGGTAGAGCTATGATTCTATGGATAAAAGTTTTTTCAAATTGGTTTCTATGAATATATTCAACACCTCAAGCATGACTTAATAAGAACAAATAAAATATGATGACTGATAAAGTTGGTACTTTGTTAATGATGATGTCGAGACAATCTTGTTTCTTCCCCAAACTTTTCCAGCTATATTTGCTTTCTTTAGTAAGCCGCTATAACCTTAAAAATAAATCTTATTGTAACTCCTTTCTATGGATCCCATTTTATCGCATGGTTGCTGCAATGATTTGAGGGATAACAGGCATTCATTTTGAAAATTAGCATTCACTCCATCATTCAAATTATCTCGTTTCAACATTTCTTGTCACATAACATTTCTCTTATTATATGCACTGCAATACCTTTAAAGCTACTGCACGTTTTTAGCTCACTCACATTTTATGTATTAGTTGATCTCGAACTACCGGACTTCACATCCGAGGATGAGCTATATCACAGAAGGACTATGGATCAAAAGTTTGATGTTTCCATTAAACCACGAGAGGAATACCAGTTATTAGACTTGAATATGCACGAGGGCAGCGAGATGTGTGTGTTAAACATGGTAGATTTATGTATGTTTGATACAGATGAGAAGTTTGAATCTTCGATCTATGATCAGCATCAGTCGGACACCAATGCGACTGAGTCAACACATACAGCTTTACACGAAAATACAAGTGATGCGAGTATCTTGCTTTCATGCACAGAAGGCGCATCAGCAACTTCTTCGAATAGCGAACTCGGCATGTCTTCGCCTCAGACTTGCCCTAATCATAGTCTCCAGGTAGGGAAAGAAGTTAGTTTTGTTCGATCTATAGCGCCAAACCTAGAAAATTTAACGCGAGACCGAAACATTCGTGTTCCTGCTCGCGGTGATTCATGCGACTCAGTTCAGGTTCTATCTTCATCGGAAAGCACATTGCTACGGACCGTGCCTTTGTATACTGGGCGATTGCACAACCTTCCTATCAACAAATGCAGTATATATTCTCCCTTCAATGCTTTGAAATGCTTTAACCCCACTAATACTGCTCAAAGTATTGCTTTGATTCCTGAGATGGCTCCTTTTGCCGAAACTTCTCTGCAGATTTCTCCCAATAAAAGAAAGCTTTATGAACTCACTACATCTAAAAATTACAAATCTACCCAAATGTCACTTCCATGCACTGAAACCTTTGCATCATCTGTTAATGCCCATAATGTGATTGATAGAGCTCTTTTTGTTCAAAACCAACCTTTTTTGAAATATTCCGGGCATGTCTCTAAGACTTGTTATAGAAATAGACCTCGAAATCACCATTTTGAGTCAAACCCCAAAGCTTTTTATATTTCACCATTGATGAGGAACAACAGATCGAAGCCTTTGGATCGTAAAAACCGCATAGATTCGTCAANTTTTATATTTCACCATTGATGAGGAACAACAGATCGAAGCCTTTGGATCGTAAAAACCGCATAGATTCGTCAGTGTCGGTTTTGTTGAATATGAAGTTCCCAAAGGATTATAGTTTGCCCTCGAAAGAAGAACTTGAGAAGAAGTTCAGTGTTTTCGGGCCATTGGATCACACTAGAACAAAGGTTTTCTTCTACACCGGAGTTGGTCAGGTAGTTTTTCTGCACCAGGCTGATGCAGTTGTGGCTTATAACTATGTTACAAAGAAGAGAATATTTGGTAAAGCTAATGTGCGCTTTTGGTTCTATAAATATGAAATTTGTAGAAATGATTGCGGCAATGCTTCCTTGAATGCCAAGCCTTGCCTTAGAAAACCGTGCACGCCCGAGCTGATAAATGATGATAAGAACAATTGCAGAGTGAGATTTGCAACTTGATAAATGAATGCTGTTCCATGCGCAAAATGTTATTTTTTAGATGAACAAAGATGAATTTTGCATGTTCTATTCAGAAGATTCTTTTGGAGAACTTGAATTCCATTGTAGATAACATAGATTTACATGCCATACTTTTGCACCAGTCTTTTTCTTTTTGAAGATTTAAATACATATTATTGTATTACTATGTGNCAGAAGATTCTTTTGGAGAACTTGAATTCCATTGTAGATAACATAGATTTACATGCCATACTTTTGCACCAGGCTTTTTCTTTTTGAAGATCTAAATACATATTGTTGTATTACTATGTATTTACATATCTAACACCTAAACTTCAGTTTTTGCATGCTTACCACATTACCTTTGGATGAAAAGGTGCATGTCACTTCAAAGTTAAATGCTGTCATTTTCTTTATGTGGTATGAAAATTTTGGCTGGTATAAATGTAAAAAAAAAAAAATATTTTTTTTATGGTACTTGTGTAAATACATAGGAAAATGGGTTTGTATGTAAATGTCCCTTTTCTTTTTAGGAACACAGGAAACTGAGAGGAGGGGCTTGTATAAGTTTTGAAATTGCAGCAAGTATTTTCTTTTCACTTTTTTTACTTATAAAAATAGTCTTTTGACAATCAAGTTGTAGCATTCTATATTTATGTTTGCTATGAACTTTAATTCTATTGTTTAATTGATTAATTTAAGGGAAAATGCTCATAAATGATTTATATTTATTTGTGCTATGTATACATTTGTCCTTGTGGGTGTACATATTTTGTTATTGATACAATTTTTTATATAAAATAGCAATAGCACCAAATAGGCCTTAATCACATTCCTTATATAATGATATGCTTTTATTATTTTTTTTAAATGCAAAAAATGTGAGGTAGACTTTGAAGTCTTTATTTTGATGAAGAGGAAGATGATTGTTTCGTATTAGTAACAAATCAATATTCTATCAAAATTATCAAGTTACAAACACATTTTTAGAAATCATTAAACCTAAAATACTAATAAAACGAAAGCTTTAGTGAGATTTTCTTCTCTTTTTAGTAAAAAAATAGTCTCAGAGTCTATAGAAGCGTCAAAATAATTTTTAATATTTTTTCATGTGGATTGTTTCAGTCATAATTTAAAGAGTAGGAATTATTTGGGTATTTTTATAAACTCTAGAATTAAAATAATTTCATGTAAATAATTGAGAGTTTTAATTTAGCTTATTAGCCCTTTTTTAATTGCACAAATTTTAAGTATTTCAATAATAATATCTGTCATAATTTGGCTCAAGGGGTATGTCTCTAAATTTTTATATGATGAAAAAATGTTCTATAAATATATATTTTTTAAAATTTAAAATATTATATGCGACTGTTTATTTGAGTGAAAGAGGATAGCAACATGAAATAAATGTGGTATATTTGATATTTGAAATAATCAAAACTGTTCTTTTATTGCAAAACTAATACAAAAGATTAGTTTTTGTGTTTGGATTTCAAGCAAAAATGAAATTGAAAATAAAGTTAAGCGGTATTGATAAGGTGGTGATGAATGGTGGTAGGTGGAAAGTGGGTGGTTGTACGTGGAGGCCACTAGAGGTGATTGTAGCTAAGAGTGTAAGCGAGCTCGCTGGCTAGGGAGCTAGCTAGGTCTCAATACGATAAGTGGCTTGTGAATTGAACTTTAAATCTTAAAATATATTAAATCTTAATAATTATTAAAAATATTTTAAGAATAATATTTAATATTTTAGATCAAGTGATTTTCTATTATTTATTTAATAATTGTTCGTTCTACTTATCATCTACCTATAATACTAACATAAATTAATATATTTTTCTCTTTTTTTTTAAATAAATTCAAGTTGGCTTAAATTTATATATTTAAGCTCGAGCTTGAACTCGATTAATTAATTAAGCTCAATGTCAAAAGTGACTCAAACTCAGCTATTTTACATCCATATATTTTACCAAGAAAGCTTCGCTCTTGTGATTTATTTGAAAATTTGTAAGGATAAAAAATAATCAAAATGCAATGGAAAAAATTAGAGGATGTATATTAGAAATNTAATTGATTAATTTAAGGGAAAATGCTCATAAATGATTTATATTTATTTGTGCTATGTATACATTTGTCCTTTTTTAATTGAGAGTTTTAATTTAGCTTATTAATGTAAATAATTGAGAGTTTTAATTTAGCTTATTAGCCCTTTTTTAATTGCACAAATTGTAAGTATTTCAATAATAATATCTGTCATAATTTGGCTCAAGGGGTATGTCTTTAAGTTTTTATATGGTGAAAAAATATTCTATAAATGTTTTTTTTTTAAAATTTAAAATATTATATTCGACTGTTTATTTTAGTGAAAGAGGATAGCAACATGAAATAAATGTGGTATATTTGATATTTGAAATAATCAAAACTGTTCTTTTATTGCAAAACTAATACAAAAGATTAGTTTTTGTGTTTGGATTTCAAGCAAAAATGAAATTGAAAATAAAGTTAAGCGATATTGATAAGCTGTTGATGATCGGTGGTAGGTGGAAAGTGGGTGGCTATACGTGGAGGTCATTAGAGGTGATTGTAGCTAAGGGTGTAAGTGAGCGAGCTGGCTCATTGGCTAGGGAGCCAGCTAGATCTCAATACGATAAGTGGCTTGTGAATTGAACTTTAAATCTAAAAATATATTAAATCTTAATAATTATTAAAAAATATTTTAAGAATAATATTTAATATTTCAGATCAAGTGATTTCCTATTATTTATTTAATAATTGTTCTATTTCTCATCTACTTATAATACTAACATTACTTATAATACTAACATAAATTAATATATATTTCTCTTTTTTATAATAAATTCGAGTTGGCTTAAATTTATATATTTAAGCTCGAGCTTGAAGTCGATTAATTAATTAAGCTCATGTCTAGAGTGGCTCAAGCTCAGCTATTTTACATCCATATATTTTACCAAGAATGCTTTGCTCTTGTGATTTATTTGAAAATTTGTAAGGATAAAAAATAATCAAAATGTAATTGAAAAAATTAGAGGATGTATTTTAGAAACTTTAAAATTCNATATATATATATATATATATATATGATTGCGATACAATTGAAACGTCGGGCTAAAGATGGCATAAAAATGACTCGCACCATTGTTCTTTTAAAAGCAAAATACATTTTGTTTTTAAAGCAATGTTTATGGCCCTAATATATAAAGTGTAAATATCAAAATTTGGAAATTCCTATGCAAATAAATAAAAATTGTGTAGTATACATGTAAATTTCCCTACATATATTTATCATCCCCGCCCCTCCGNTTTATGGCCCTAATATATAAAGTGTAAATATCAAAATTTGGAAATTCCTATGCAAATAAATAAAAATTGTGTGGTATACATGTAAATTTCCCTACATATATTTATCCTTCCCGCCCCTCCCCTACGCGAATCTCTCATACTGCTTCGTTCTCTGTTTCCTATCCATCCAATGGCAACAGCCTCCCGATCTCCTAACCAATCAAAAATCTGCATGACGCTGCGATACTTCCTCTCATTCGATCGCAGCAGAAGCGCTCCGGAAATCTTCTTAATCTTCCTAACCCTAACCCTAACCCTTCCCCGTTCCCCACTCCTTCTCTGTCTCACGGTATTAAACGNTCTCATACTGCTTCGTTCTCTGTTTCCTATCCATCCAATGGCAACAGCCTCCCGATCTCCTAACCAATCAAACATCTACATGACGCTGCGATACTTCCTCTCATTCGATCGCAGCAGAAGCGCTCCGGCAATGTTCTTAATCTTCCTAACCCTAACCCTAACCCTTCCACGTTCCCCACTCCTTCTCTGTCTCACAGTATTAAACAACTTACATTCCTTTTGCTTAATAGTTCCGCCGATGGATTCGGCAACTTTTATTTCCATTCGTTTTGGTGATTTTTGGATCTAATGTGTGANACGCTGCGATACTTCCTCTCATTCGATCGCAGCAGAAGCGCTCCGGCAATGTTCTTAATCTTCCTAACCCTATAACCCTTCCACGTTCCCCACTCCTCTGTCTCACGGTATTAAACAACTTACATTCCTTTTGCTTAATAGTTCCGCCGATGGATTCGGCAACTTTTCTTTCCATTCGTTTTGGTGATTTTTGGATCTAATGTGTGAACATTTTTTTTTTTTTGTTTATTGTGAATCTGTCAGATTTGTTCCTTTGTTACTGGTTGCGAGGATTAAATGGAAGAGCAGACGTACGGGCGATCTTCTCCGGGTTGCATGAAAGGGCTGGCGCACTTTCTGGATTTCCATCACCGTCTTCATCTCGGAAAGATGAAGATGCTGACGTATAGAAAGCATGGCGAGGGCAAGCGTGCTGCGAGTAGGTCTCTCTCTCTCTTTTTTTAATTTACATTTATATCACTTAATTCTTTTGTATTTACATTTCTAACACCTAAACTTCAATTTTTTCGTGCATGCCACATTCCCTATGCATGACAAGATATATTTCAAATTTCTTAAGTTAAAATAGTGGTATTTTTTGTCACACCTTGGTAGTGTTTTAGATGAACCAATGTACTAAATGAACAACTAGAACTCCGCTGGATTAAAACTTGATCATGTTCGTTCAGATTAATAAAAAAACAAGCTTGGACAGTTTTTGAAAACTCGGAGCTGAAATGAACTATACATGAACATAGTCGAAGTTGTTTATTTATGTCACGAATAAGCTTGTTTGTGGTTTAACAAGTAACTTGTTAAATACTCGATATTATGCTCGATGATAACTGATTTCATAAATGAGATATATTATTTAAATAAAATTTAACTAACTAGAATTTATTTAATTATATATTTAATAGTAATATATTATTATATCAATAATATTTTTACATTAACTATTAATTATATATTTATTTTATTAATATATAACTATTAATTAATTATTTATTTTGTTAAACTTTAGGTGTTAGAAGCGAATACATAATACTTGTGTGGTATGTACGAAATGTCTCTTAAAATTAACTTTAAATCATCACAATCTCATTTTTCTTCTGACCTCTCACAGTCTTGCATCTTTCAGTTTCGTCCAAAACATACAAAAACCTAAGTTGCTAGGGCGTGCAAGCATCAAAGGCAACAATGAGAATGCGGTGTCTAAGGATCTCTGAAAATCTAGTTACTATTATGTCTCCCATTTTCATTCTGCTCATAAGTCATACCCGATTAAAAAATAGTGTTGAAAAAATTCAGTGCAATCATTGTTAAGTTATATATGATTAAGAATGAGAATGATGTAACAACTCAATATATAAATTATTTTTAAAATTATCCAAAAAAACTAGGAAAATGACAAGTGCATATCATTATGAGAAAATCAACATCTACATCCGAATGTGGTAGTTTGGTGCAAACTTAAAAGTATGATCCTGCCAAAATACGAGAGATTACATCCTATATGATCATATTTGATAAGTTTCATTTCATTTTTACCGAGTTAATAATCAACAAATTAATAGGTGGGATCAGATTTGTAAAATTGTTTATTTTATTTTTAATATGAAAATCTTGATACTTGTTTGAATTTTTTTGCTCGTTTAAATACTCGTGCACTTGTCATAAACAAATTAAGTTCAAACATTGAAAAATTTAAACAAGTCAAGCTTGGACAATGTATAAAAGCTCGACACAAGCTCAAGTCTAACATGAACAACTTATAATTAAACCAAGCCAAGTCTGAACTATGATATACCCGGCTCGACTCGGTTCGATTACAACTCTACACTTTAGGTTCGGAAAGCAATACACCCAACAATACAGGGTATAATAAAATGAATTGAACATTTTTTTTGTTTTCGAAAGAAAAATCGTATGCAACTGATAACGTATAGAAGCAAAAAAAAAAAATCATAAATAAAAGTCCAATACTTGATAAAACTAAAGAAAATTAAGAAACTAACTGAAATGATATTTGACAGACAACTACCCAGGCCCAAAAATGAATACAATAATTAAAAAAGCTTAAAACACCTAAAAACAAAGTTTAAATCCGGAAAGTACGATCCTGTGAAAACCTCCAAGCAATTGGATGCAACCTGCCATTTAAAAATTCAATATATGAAAGTCAAATTTCCTGATTGTCATCTTCATTTAATAGCTGTTCTTTTACTAACCAAACTATGATTAATAAGTGCTAAAATTCTTTTCCCTTCTTCTAACCAATTAAACGTCTTTCAAATTTAATAGCTTGTGTAACACTCTATAAAGCCTATTTGAAAGACTCTTACATACATTCCACTCAATTATTATGTTTTTATATATCTAGCACCTAAACTTTTCTTTTTACATTTATAATACCCGAATCTTTCATATCACTTCAAAAATGCCACTATTTTATTTTTTAAAAAAGTAAATACGTATTTTCATTCATAAGTAAGGCGGCATACATGTAAATATTAAAATTTAGCGGTTAGATATGTAAATACATAAGAGTTGATTGGTATTTATGTAAATCTTTTGAAGTTTGCTTGGTGGCTGCAGTTATTCATATTGACTAATTAGATCTGAAATTAGATTAATAAAAAATTAAAAGATTTGTGTGTTTATAATATCTGAAGAAAAAATAATGTAAACATGCTTGACGTTTACATGATGCAATTTGCTAGTTTGGGTTAGAAGTGCGTAGAATGAGCTCAGGCTTTCAAAATTTTTTTAAAAGTATGATTCTGGAAAGTTTCGTGGTTACTTTATTCACTTGCATAAAAAAAATCACTTTTTTGTTACATTTTTTAAACCATGTACAGAAAAGTTTGCTGATTTAAGTTAGTATACCTTGCAAACCTTCTAGTTAACATGCCTCAAGCTAATCTATGCGCTTCTGCTTATGTTAGGAAGCAAAGAACCTAAAACAGATCCGGATGCCCCTTCAACTAGCCAGCAGTATGTTAGTTCTGAAGAAACCAGCTTTGGAGTGAGTTTTTTGTTTTCTTTTGAATGATTTACATACATATCTCTCACTTTTTATGTATCTAAATATCTAACATTCAAACTTTAATTTGTACGTACATGTACCTTACGTATGCATAAAAAGCTGTATTTAACTTTTTAAAAGTTCGGTGTTGTAAATGTAAAAAGTAAGGTTTAGGTGTTAGATATGCAAATACATAGGATTTAGGTGGTATGTATGTAAATGCCCCTTATTTTTCTTTTGGGCTTGTGACCTAGTTAATATGTTAGTATATTTAAGATTTCTACCAGCCATCACTTCTCCTTGATTCAAGCCTGTGGAGGCTGGTTACCTCATGTCCCTGTTTAGCTGCCAACATATTATTTTTCCACGTTTACGAAACAATTTTGGGACATTTACATACATACCACCCTCAGTTTAGGTTCCTTCCATTAATAAATTTGCATTTTTTGCATGATTTGTTGGGTTTCATCTGGTAATTATGGTGTAAATGATGTATAATTTCAATTTTATTGAGAATGTTTAAGCAAATTTGACTCAATAGATTTTCTGGCTTAGAATGTAATTAACAGACTAGTTAGGTAATATACAGTGACAGTGCTGGTTATCCCTTGACTAATTGCATTTTCATTAATAGTCTGAAAATGACTTACCTTTTGCATATTTCTGGATTTGATTTTATTAATTCTTTGCAAACCTCTCAGATAGAAGACAGAGCCAGCACCCGAAAACATCCAGCGAGAATATCAATTCCCAAATGGGGATTAAGAGATCATAACAAGAAAATAAAAGTTTCTCTGCCTGCTTCCAGGTTGCGCCGAACTTTCTCTATTCATCATTGGAGCGAGGAACATTTCGATAATCTGAATTTCGAGATAAAAGGTTCACTCATTGAGCAAAATGTTGATACGAACAAAGCTTCTTCAAACAGTGAACAGGTCTACATACTCTCTCCTAGTTTTGATGAGCATAATTTTGATAAAAAATGCGATGTTAGTACAGCTTACAGTATAAGTCATTCTTCCGGTCCAACCCAACCGGATGAGCTCGAAAATATTTCACAGATAAAACAACAGCAGGAAGATGTTATCTTATCTCCATCAAAAGAATTTCTAGCCATGATGAAACTATTTGATGGAAACATAGAGTTAATTCGAAACATTCTCGATGACCCGAGCTATATTTTTGCCCATTATCTTCAAGCTAAACAAGCTTCCAATGCCGAGTTAACTCGGGCTTATTCATTCCCAGCTCCAAGGTTGCTTGAAAGGAAACAAAATGGGCAGTTTAGGTTCAAGCATAAAACATATGATGTCAATGAAAAGTTTCATTCAGGTACACCAAAGGAAGAGATAATGGATGGTGATGAGGAACTCACTCCAAAACTTGTGGAGACTAATTTCTGTTCTAATCGATTTATGAGCATCAAACATAGCGAAAAAAAGGAGCACCATCGTGTCTTTATGGATGGGATTCTTCATAGAATTCCCTTTGGAAGAAAGGTAATGGAAGCCATGAAGAAAAGTAAGTCTGGTTGGTGGGATGTTTCTGCCATGGAAAAATTTGACAGAGAAGACATGATGAATTCTTGTTGGAACAAGTTCAACAAACATGTCCCGAGAAATATTCAAAGATCTCAATCTCTTAATGACTCTGTAGCCAAGTATTCTCATTTGTTTGAATCTATATCAAAAGAAGAATTCAAAGAACTTCCTGAAAGAACGAAAGTGAAATCTTTAGATAGAATATTATCTTTTTCTGACATCAAAGATTGTTCATCAAGAAAAAATGTGCAAAGCGAAGCACCCTTTTCATGTCTTAAGAATTTAACTATTTCATCTAGAGAGAAAATACTGAAGAAAGAAGAATCAGAAGAATTTACCACAGAAATGAGTTCAGAAAATTTGAGTAAAGATGGTTTAATCGAAGAAGAAAACATATCTATTACTCCATCAGGAGAGAAGCTACTGGATGAAGCACTCACATATGAAGTAAAAAAACCAATTGGATTTCTCGATTATGGCATCTCTGAAGGTTAGCCATCTAGATATTTTGTTGTTCAGTAGTTTAACTGGAGTTTAATATGTTGCAAAATTTTATATATATTAGAAAAAACAACTACGAAACAAGATTTTTTTATTTGCTATTTCTTTTTCATCGNATGAAGCACTCACATATGAAGTAAAAAAACCAATTGGATTTCTCGATTATGGCATCTCTGAAGGTTAGCCATTTAGATATTTTGTTGTTCAGTAGTTTAACTGGAGTTTAATATGTTGCAAAATTTTATATTTATTAGAAAAAACAACTATGAAACAAGATTTTTTTATTTGCTATTTCTTTTTTATTTTTTGTCTCAATAAACTTCAGCTGTGTTAATGATGTTTTAATCATAGGTCATAGAAAAAGTTAAAAGGGTTTTACATACATACCACACAATTTTTATGTATTTACATATCTACAACTTAACATTTTAAGATTTACTTAAATAACGCTATAATCTTTAACATCACATTAAAAGCACTACTTGTATTAATTTTTTTAAAAATCAAAGCACAGGTTTTATGCATATGATNATTTACATATCTACAACTTAACATTTTAAGATTTACTTAAATAACACTATAATCTTTAACATCACATTAAAACCACTACTTGTATTAATTTTTTTAAAGATCAAAACACAGGTTTTATGCATATGATGTAATGTGATTATGGTCCTTAAATTTTATATAAGTAAAGAGTAAAGTGTCAAAATAGTTCCTACTCTTTTAGTTTGGGCTGAGAATAGCGCTCATGCAGGATTATTTTAATCNAAATATTATTAAACGAGCTGCTAATCAATAAGCATGAAAATCTTAACATGAACCAACTTTCTAATCTAGCTGGAGTTGAGCTCGAATAAACTTGATCGTCGACATGATCAGCTCAATCTTAAAATATATGATGGAGTTTGAGCCGAGTTTGAATAAAGCTTTTTATGAATGAGCCCGAACCCGATCAAACCCTTGTTTTGCTTTGGTTCATTTGAGCTCNTCATTCAGGTACACCAAAGGAAGAGATAATGGATGGTGATGAGGAACTCACTCCAAAACTTGTGGAGACTAAATTCAGTTCTAATCGATTTATGGGCATCAAACATAGCGAAAAAAAGGAGCACCATCGTGTCTTTATGGATGGGATTTTTCATAGAATTCCCTTTGGAAGAAAGGTAATGGAAGCCATGAAGAAAAGTAAGTCTGGTTGGTGGGATGTTTCTACCATGGAAAAATTTGACAGAGAAGGCATGATGAATTCTTGCTGGAACAAGTTCGACAAACATGTCCCGAGAAATATCCAAAGATCTCAATCTCTTAATGACTCTGTAGCCAAGTATTCTCATTTGTTTGAATCTATATCAAAAGAAGAATTGAAAGAACTTCCTGAAAGAACGAAAGTGAAATTTTTAGATAGAATATTATATTTTTCTGACATCAAAGATTGTTCATCAAGAAAAAATGCGCAAAGTGAAGCACCCTTTTCATGTCTTAAGAATTTAACTATTTCATCTAGAGAGAAAATACTGAAGAAAGAAGAATCAGAAGAATTTACCACAGAAATGAGTTCAGAAAATTGGAGTAAAGATGGTTTAATCGAAGAAGAAAACATATCTATTACTCCATCAAGAGAGAAGCTACTGGATGAAGCACTCACATATGAAGTAAAAAAACCAATTGGATTTCTCGATTATGGCATCTCTGAAGGTTAGCCAT
>JXCR01111901.1:0-14034 GCA_002079205.1 Phalaenopsis hybrid cultivar | reverse complement strand
TTTTGTTTTGTTTTGTTTTTTTCCTTCTTTTTTCGTTTTTTTTTTCTTTTTCATTTTAGAGAGGATTTGAACTCTCGCCTTCCCTTTGAAGGTGAATAATAATGACAAAAGCTCCTACCATTTTCGCAAAAGTAAGTGTTTAGGCAATCCCGTTGCCATCAAAACAATATAAAATCCAATACAACCAAGAAAAAAGGAAATTTAACATAAAAGAGAATGAAGCCAACAGCAGAANATGACAAAAGCTCCTACCATTTTCGCAAAAGTAAGTGTTTAGGCAATCCCGTTGCCATCAAAACAATATAAATCCAATACAACCAAGAAAAAAGGAAATTTAACATAAAAGAGAATGAAGCCAACAGCAGAAAATTTTTTAGCGCAACAACCGATCGCTGACCCAATTATAACCAAGCAGCGATCCTGTAATCTTTCTAAACCTCGCAAAAGGGGTAATAGTTTCAAACGAAAGGGAAGCACAGGTTCCTAATTGAAACCGAACTAAAATGAAGAGATGCTACAATGGAAAGCCATCAACTCAATCATAACTGGCCTACAACGCTGCAGAAATTAAGTTTCTTACGATGTAAGATAAATCATCGGGGTCGATGTCATCCTCCACCCCATAGCACGCCTCCCCTTCCTCAAGCTCGTTCCCCTCCATCGTTCTTCTCCTTCCTCTTCCCCTCCCTTCCAGCCCTAACACCGATCGCCCCCTCCCCTCATTACCACTTCCCACGAAGAGCATCCACCCGATCAAAGCACACTAAGCAAATAATCAAGAAAACCCTAAATTCGCCGCTGATTGATCTCCGTCGCCGCAAGATCCTTCGATCGAAGCCCGATCCACCGGCAACCTAGATCATCTCCCCGTTTCTCCCATTCGAGATTGTTCTCTTGCCCTCCATCCGCTCCCTCTACTCCCTTCCTTCTTCCTCTTCGAGCGACGAGTAGAGCACAAATTATATTTGGATATTTTAGATGTAAATCCTCCCTTCTTTTCCTCTTTTCACCTTACAGACTCGACTATACGTTTTCCGCCTGCGGAATATATTTATTTCTTATTTATTTATTTATTTAGCATGGTTTCTCATGCTCTACTTCTCCTCCATCGGATGTGATAGAAAGTCCGACGTCCGAACAGCGAACAGCGAACAGCGGATGGCTGCTTAGCTATAGCGGAAGCGCCGGAAAGCCCATGTAAGTCGGAGGATTGTTATGCGCTGCTCTTTACACGTGGGCAGGGTAGGGCCCACCATCGAGCGAAGGCGTCGAGGCCGCCGGAGGGCCGTTGGATTTTTGTATGAAACGAATTACATAAAAATAGGCAAAAAAAAAAGCAAAATTTGTTTAAAAATTTAAATTTTATGAATCTCGGAATAATTTGATTTAATCAAATGAGTTTTTATTTAATTTAAAAAGTCATTAAATGGACTCTTCTTTTATCATGGATTGCTTGTATATTGCCTTGTACAATGATAATAATAATAATAATAATTTGTATAATGCTAATTTTATTTGAATTATATTTGAAATTTGTATTAATAAAGTTCAGATATGATTTGATTTTTACTCAAATTTTATTTGAATCTTATTTGAATATAATTGGAATAAAGTTTGACTAATATTTAAAGAGTGTTTCAAGATCGTTTGAATCATGTAAAACTTTTTCATGCAAGATTCATTTTGACTATGAACAAAATTTTGAATATGGTTTACCCTAGGTCATAGTGCAATACAGCCGTTTACCTGGCAAACCATTAGTTGACATGCAAAATATAATAAAAATAATTATGATAGATGTATATTAGGAATGCGCCTACACGAATCTTTAGGAGAAATGATTGGAGACAAAGAATATGAAGTATTCATGCAAACGATTTGTCGGTTTGGAAGGACGACCGAATGAAAGGAATAAGCGGCCCAACAATTACCACAGCCACATCAACACCTACTTTCGGGGTAACTTCCAGCGCGAAAGGCAACTGTTGCCCTGGAAGAAGTACTTTAGTATAGACACATGGACTGAAGGTAAGTTGTTTATCGAATTACGATGATTCATTCTCTGCCCGATGAAATAATCTTATCCAAGGGTGATGTGTCTTCACCTTCAGTCTCCATAGAATGACAATTGAAGATTATTAAAGTCGATTTATGGATGTTATGATGATCGAATCAATCATGGTCAGCCGAACAAACTCCAAGCAATTGAATTGGGCAATTACAAATGTGAAGCAATGTTTATGACAATTATTAAAATATAGTGGTGTTAATGGCAGTTACGGGGTCAGATTAAATGATATTCAATTGCAAATGTGTAATGTATTGGCTCATTAATTATGGTGTTGTTCTTCTTTCAAAAGGGGATAACCATGTCACTTAGGATATCTCAAACTATGCATTCTAAATTAGATGATCATTCTCAAAAGTGGATACTTTCAACAAAATTCTCACTAAAATACAAAGTGCTCAAATCATCTAGCTTCACTTTTTCATCCAACTAACGTCATATTCATGAGGCTTGATCCATAGGAAAATTTATGATTCAACATCTTAAAAAGTACAGTGAGCGTGGAATTATGTCTTCTACAAGATGTGGAGCACGTGAGCGTGAAGGAAGGCGTCAAGGAGAAAGCTCAAACGTGGATACTATCCGAGAATTTTTACAACGACAAATATAAGTGCTTCATGACTGGCTGACCAGGCAAATTGCAGAATTGGCCTGAGCAGTGCTTGGAGAAAGGGCACAACCTCTCTCGCAAGTCGAACCACCAGCACCCGAACATCCAGTTCAACAGGCGACCACAGCGCCAGAGCGAGTGGAAGAGTCTCAGTACAAGGATAGTGCCATATCTGCGTAATGGGGATGACCATAGCGAGAAGCGATAGAAGTCTATTGTCGGATGTAGAATGTGTTCGCCCAGCATATTGTAGAAGCCAAGCCACTTGAGAAGCTTAAGATTCCCATCCTAGAACCATAAAAAGGTCGAAGCGACCCTATCAACCATATTGCATCCTTTGAGTCGACAATCTGCCTTCTCGAGATCTTCAACACATTAATATGAAGGTTGTTCTCTATCACGCTAAGAGATTCCGCTCTCAGCTAGTTTAACGAGCTTCCCATATGAATTATTTATTATTTTGAAAACTTAATGAATTTTTTTAAGCAGTTTCCCAATGTCAAAAAGCCATGAAAGGTTTTAAATTCCTTGTGCTATTAAAAACAGGGACCAAAAGAGAGCCTGCAGTGTTTTGTTACAAAGTTCTAAAAGGAGAAGCTCGAGGTTCGGAACTTGGAGACAGCGGTTACTAAAGCAACACTGGCACAAGGACTGAAGACTAAACAGTTTCAATACTTTTGGGTTTAAGGAAGCTCAAACGTTGGTTGAATTCTTAAAACTATCCAATGATCATATTATAACCAAAGAATATAGCTGATTTCCAAAAGCAAGAAATCGAATTGACATATGGATAAAGCACACCAAGAAGGACGATGGATGGATAGAGAAATACAGTCCTCGCCCGAAACGTGAGAGAGACTGCTCTTCCCAAAGAGATAAAGAAGAAGAACAAGATGATCACAGATGTAGCAGATCGAATGACCAATCTATAGGAGATCAAAGGACATCCAGGACTACGCTAATTCAAGTTTCTATGGTGGAACTCGTAGAAGAAATAGGAGACAAGGAATATTTCTGAAAAATGACTCCCATGAAGAATGAAGCTTCCCTCAGGAATCTAAACAAATTTTGTAAATATCACCGAGACCACAAGCATGATACAGAGGAATATTGGCACCATTTCAGCCGGATAAAGGAGGTAATCCAGGCCTGAAAGCTCAAGGAGATTGTAGCATCAGAGGCTCAAACTTGGCAGAAAGGCAAGGCTCCATGCGGACCAAAATGGGTCAATGTCATTCACATCACATGGATAGTACCGGCAATACTAGGTGGTGATTTGCACGCCAGATTCGATCAAAAAAGAAGTCGATAAGGAAATTACTTTATAGTCATGTCAATTCGAAGAGGAAGCCACATCCTCCAATCATTTTCACCGACGCAGACTTTCCTCTAGTCGGAAAACCCCATAATGATTTCATTACTGTAAAATCACTCATCAGTAATTATCAGGTAGGTGATTTCCTGGTTGATACTGAGAGCTCAAGGAATAGTTTATTTTGGGCCGCGTTTGAGAAGATGAACCTGACAACCGATCGGTTAACTGCACCGGCCAACCCACTATATGGTTTCTCTAGTGAACGAAAAGAGACACTTGGAGTAATAACACTCTCTGTTACTTGTGGAGAAGGTGACAATCGATTTACCAACATGGAGGATTTTCTGGTGGTTGACACACAATCAGCCTATGGCCTCTCCTCAACAATTTATGAGCTATGGTGTCAACTTACCATGTAGTTGTGAAATTTTTCTGTGATGGGGTGATAATCACTGTGCGTAGAGATTTGGTGCAACCCTAAACATGTTACATGTGAGCCATAGAAAGTGTGGAGCACGAAAGATTGGACATACAACACCAATGAGAAGGCAGCCCTGAAACTAACGAGGCTATCACCCAAATCCCGGTGAACCAAGTTGACCCTACTATTTTTTTTTTCTATTCAGCATGACTTTTGATCTAGGTCATAAAGGTGCATTGATTCAAATTCTCCAAGAACACACGATGTTTTCACATGGTCGGCAGCCGAAATGCTTGGCATTCCCATCAATGTCACATTTCACCGACTCAACGTCAGTTCAACCGTACAATTGGTAAGGATGAAGCTCCGTTCAATAACGACGCCTTTAGCCAAACCAATTTGTGAGGAAGTCAAGAAAATTTTAGAAGTCAGGTACATTCAGAATGTTAAATACCCCTCTTTAGGTATCCAATATAGTCATTATGCGGAAGTCCAATGACAAATGAAAATTGTGTGGACTTCACAAATTTGAGCATCGCATGCCCGAGGACGGTTATCCACTACCCTATATTGATCCTTTGATTGACTCTGTAGTTGGATACTCAATCATGAGTTTTCTCGACTCCTTCTTCATATATATTCAAATCAAAATGTGTTCAACCAATGTGGAAAAGATGACTTTTATTACTAGTGATCGATTGAATTGTTTTATTGTAATGCACTTTAGGTTGAAAAATGCTGGCACAACTTATCAGCACCTAATGGATGTAGTTTTTTTTTCTGAATAAAAAGGAAGAAACATTGAGTTCTACGTGGATGATGTGTTAGTGAAAAGCAAGATGACATAACAACATTTGTGTGATTTAAAAGAAACCTTCCAAACGCTTAGCAAGTTCAATATAAAAGTAAACCCAATGAAATGCACGTTTAGAGCCTTAATGGGAAATTCCTGGATACCTATTAGAACCCGAAGGCATCAAAGCTAATCCCGAGAAAGTGAAAGCACCCCTCGACATGCATTCTCTTTCCAAAAGGAGGCAAATGTGATGCATTCTTCAAAGTGCTAAGGAAAATGAAGAAGTTTGAGTAGACAAACTAATGTAAGTAAGCTTTATTGAATTTGAAGCAGTCGTTAATCTCTCCGCCACTGTTGCAAAGTTTGAAGTCGAAGGAAAAACTATCACTTTACCTGGAAGTCGGCCCAGAAAATATTAGTTCATTCTTCATTCGAGAAGAATTAGAGAAGCAATTTCTCATTTATTATACCATTCATGTCCTTATAGGAGTTGAAATAAAGTATTCTCTTATAGAGAAACTAACATTTGCTCTTATTGTTTCTACTCACAAGCTTCAGCCATAATTCAAATACATCTGGTTAAAGTGATCATTGATCATCTGCTTAAGCCTATAATCACTTAACTAGAACATTCGAGTCGATTCTTAAAATGGTATGTGAAGCTTAGTGAGTATGACCTTACTTATGTCCCTCATATGCAATCAAAGCTCAAGCTATGACAAACTTCTTAGTGGACTTTTCGGAATCAGGGGGACCAAGAAAAGAGCATGATGCAAAATTGCAAGCATGGATCCTTCACATGAAGGGAGCTTTGAGCCAAACTAAAGCACGAATTGGGTTGATATTTTGTGGTCTGGCGGGAGAGCATATTTAACATTTGAGCATCTTTGATTTCGCAGTCACGAATAATCAAGAGGAATAAGAAGTGTTGATAGTTAGGCTTCAATTAGCTCGTGAAGTGGGCGCACCACTGTCGGCCGGCTTCTTTCTTCCTTTTTTATTAGTGTTTGTTTTGAATTTGAAAATTGTTTGATTTAATTTAGTAATAATGTATAATTTTGATTTTTGAAAAAAATAGTGTTTTAAGTGAAAATAGTGGGACCGAATGGGTCTCACATGTCTAATTAATTTAGATGGTCAAGCTTGATGCCACAAGCAATGCGCTCTTACTAATGATAAATATATCACTTGTTGGTAGGCTCAACTATTTAAATAAAATATTTTATGACATCCTCTCGGCCTGTGAACCATGTGTACGACCAACAGGTTCCCATACCTAATATAAAAATATTAGGCAAGGTTTATTTTAATGTTGACCTCTTTTTTTATGAGGTCTAATTTCTTCTCTTTAGGAGCTTAAGACCTAGCCATAAGACTTTCGTGCTGACTATCCTAGAGGACTAGTGGTGGAATCCTCCCACATAGAAATTCTAAACACTTCTTGACTCTTCTTGTGAAGTCCCACATGGGTAGTCATAAGCCCCCCTCATCTCTCACTTGGGATGATTAAGACCAACATGTGAAGACCCAAGAGTGAGTTCCAATAGAATCAATGAGATCTTAGGGCAACCCTGGGTAGCTTAGTCTTAGTCATAACCTCACACACACACACTCAAACCCAAAAATCACTTACACCCAACCTCTCTTCCAGTTATTTTTGGAAACTCATATGGATGGCCCCAAGCCTTTAGTCTTTCGCTAGGGTGGCTAGGAACAATATGTGGAGGATAAAAATGAGCTTTCCCATGGGTCTTATGATTTTAGGGGAAGAGTTTACACAATTTGCATGGTCATCAATCCCAATTCCATTAAGACTTCCCACCTTGGCCTCCTACCCCACTTTTCCCCAATTTTACCAAAATGCCCCTAAAATCCTAAAACCTCCAAAATTTGCCAAAACTCCCAATTCCTCACCAAAAGTCATGTTGAACTACTTTAAATTACCCCAATTGCCCAAGTACCTCCAAAATCCTCAAAATTGCCAAAATAATCCCAATGTACAAGCTAAAATTACTAAAATATCTCTAATATCCAAAAAATTACTAAAATCCCCAAAATTATTCCAAACTTCACCAAAACCAATTTTAACCACCCAATGTTCCCAATTGTACCCAGATCCACCAAAATTGACTAAAATTCCCAAAATATCCTTATATCCCTAAATCACTCTCAATTTTCACCAATTTCACTCCAAGCTAACCAATTTCAAATCTAAATTAAACATCATCATAGCTCGGTCCAAATTAGATCACATGCAAGCCCAATTCCATCCAATTTCAAACCCTATTCTAAGCCTAAGTCAAATGCCCCAAATTGACCCCAACTTCAAATTCCATCAAATTGAGACATGAAATCACTTCAATTCAACAAAATTTAATTCCCAAATTCCTCTTGAGATTCTTTCAGGCCAAATGATACCATCGATTGGTCTAGATCTAAACCCAAACAAAGCCCAAAATCCAAGTCCAAGCCCAAACCCATTTTAATCCTAAAAACAAACTTTTTCCTAATCCTTTGATTTTATTAAGCCTTAATCACCTCACCCCCATCCTAAATATGTGAGTTGCACACATAAATCCTAGCTAAGCCCACTTTTTTGTGGCATGGACCAAAGGTCCCTCAATTTATGGAAATTCTTCCCTTAAAATTGGTTAACTCTTTACCCCATGCAACAAGCCTTTCCAAGCCCCAAGTTAATCACTATTAAACCTCTCTAACCTCCCTGAGCCAACTAGCCACCTCCCTTGGCCTAGTCAGCTGCCCTAGTTGCCAAAAAACCCAAAACCAAGAAGTCTCCCCCATTGTTTAAACCCAAATTCTACCCATCCATTGTGGCAATCTCCAATTAGTCAATTGCGCGGCTCAAACCTCCATGTATGCTTATTGGCACCGGTCAATGGTAGTCTAAGGCCTCCCCATTGGCCTCAATTATAAATGCCCCCCTCCATGGCCAAAGTTGGGGACAATCCAAAACCCAAGGGAAACTCTGTCAATTTGCTTCCAGTGCCTCTCCTAGTCTTCTTAAGTGTAATCCAACCATCCTCAGTCACCTATTTTCACTACTCGAACTCAATTTCGCAGTCATACTACCAAGTTCACCAAAACTCCAAATTGACTTGCTATTCAACTTCACCAAAGCTTAAGAACACTTCCTCAATCAAAAACCCCCTCTCCCGAGCACTCTAACCTAGTTTTTTACCAAGCCCGAGTCACCTTCTGATCGAAATAATACATAGGACACACATCAGCTCAAACTAATGCTTCAAGGAGCTTTGTGGACTCAAGGCAACTGTCTCTAAGAAACCCAATTAAGGTCTCGCTTCTTGGGCAAATGTATAATTTAAAATCCCTAAATTTTGCCTCAATTTCTTCCTTTGTGAAGAGAGCTTGTATTTCATTTGTATTTAACCATATGGATAAGTTCGTCTCACTTAGATGAAGGTGTGGGAACAAATCTTGTGTGATTTGGTTGAATCAAGCGAGATATTAGGTCTAGAACACAGACGATTCTCGGGTTAAGACGATTGGGGACGATGAACAGACGTCATCCATTTCCGCGTGCATCGAACGAACGGAACAGATCGAGTGGGACGAGATGATGGAATGTGAACCACTGACATGTGTGGTAGCTGAGGTGTAAAGCTCGGTGAATCACGGGAAGACACATGGGACTTCGGAGCCTCCAAGGTTGTGTTGGTGTTGACACACATAAGTAGACAAATAGGGTATTTTGAATTAAATAAATACAAAAACTTTAAAAATTCATATCTTAGTGTAGAAATTTCATAAACATAAAATGAAAAATACCCCTGTACTCAGGGAACAAAGAAGAAAAACATGAACTAAAAATTAAAATGGGTTAATCTTCCTTAATAGCTAATTAAGGGTACCTAAGAAATGCCAAAAAGGGTTAATAGTCCTCTCCTTTTCATAATTCCAAGGAGATCTGACCCGACTCATAATTACGTAATTATTTAAGTTCTGAAAGATGACAAAAAACTTGTCCTAATTTATATTCAGTGGCTAGTGTGCGAAATAAATGTGTTATAAAACTGATTAATGACTTACACACTGGGGGTAGTACATAAGTATAAGTTTCTTTTCAAGTAATATAGAGTTTTTAATAAAAAAAACTCAGTATCAAACCCACAGAGAACAAGTGAATTTCTATGTCAACTTAGAAATATTTATATTTAAATTGTAAACAAAATTTGTAGAAGAATAATATCGAATTGTTTGTAAAAAGGCATAAACTAAAGTTTGCT
Source organism: Phalaenopsis hybrid cultivar (assembly GCA_002079205.1). NCBI lineage: Eukaryota > Viridiplantae > Streptophyta > Magnoliopsida > Asparagales > Orchidaceae > Phalaenopsis > Phalaenopsis hybrid cultivar. The sequence continues at coordinate 4,559 of JXCR01111901.1, read as the reverse complement.
AATTCTAAATTAAAACTAAAAGTAAACACAAATTTTTTAAACTACAGATGTGTAAAGGAGTGCGATTATAATAAAAAGTCTTTCCCCTTGCAAAGATATTGTAATCAATGTAAGAATCAAATGTTTAAAGATGAAAATGAGGTTTTATGACAAATAGGAGCATACATATTCTCCACCTTCTCCTGAGTGCATAACAAATATTGACTAATTTAAAGTTAAGTTCCTGAGTGATATGATTATGCTGAGTAGATTCTAGTGGCTCACTTCCAGATTGTCCACTGTGCCTTCTTTACAGAACCAACCAGGCCTCAAGTTCCAAACTAAAGACCAAATTGAAAAAGGTTCTAGCATGTCACACTAAAATCATCAATTTTATGCTCATTAAAACTTGTCACCCTATCAATTTGCACTCCCCTTTGGACGCGACATACCCTCCATCAAAGGTTTAGTATGATGCTCCCTAGTCGCGAGAAATCATAGCCCTCCTGGGTCATTATATTTCACAACAGATTTTAACATCACAAATGACCAGTTTGCAAAGTAAACTAAGAATCAGTGAAAATACAATCACAAATTTTTGAAATAAAAGAACTCCTCAAAACATTCTAACCCCACACATGATTACTTCTTATTGTAAGGAGAAAAATAAGAGAACTACTCAGAATTCATGGCGATAACAAAACAAAATATGATATTTATTGAAAATCAAGTTTATAAAACAAAACTTAAATAAAACTACAAATACTTATCTCAAACTCTTCCCCAAGCAATCCTCTGAAGTTCCCTGGCCGAACTTGACTCCATAAGACTCACACAAACACCACAATCACCACACTCTTAATATGGTGGTCGCCCACCCCAATGATGGTCTAACATACCCAAAAATGACTCTCCACACACACTTTTTTGTTTGGAAATCTTTTATGTATATAGATATCTGAAAATCACCAAATGTCACTTCAGACACCTTTTATAATTTTTTTCAAATTTATTGAATATATTCATAACCGTCTCTGGCGCCGAGCATCTATAACATCCTACCGCATAGGTGCCTTGTCAATTTTTGTTCTTTGGTTTCTTTGACCTATTTTTGCTCAATTTTTGCTCATTTTGCTTTTAGACTCATTTCTTGTGCCTAGAATAAATAGCATACAAAATACATTTCATTAAAACGCGATATCCTTAAAAATGAGCATGAAATACACATATAAAAATAGGTAATTTTAAGGCGTGTCAAATCCCTCAAACTTAAATGTTACTTGTCCTCAAGTAACCCTTCTACTTTGCAAACAAAATATAATAACTTATGGTAATGAGTTTCACTTAAAGACTATTATAGTTTTGTCTCATAAATATGATAATGAAACTTATAGAAAATTTTTCAATAACTCAGGTTAGAGCTAAAATGTAAGGATATCGAGTAATCAAGTTAGAAATTCTGATTTTCTATTCATTTCACAAATAACTATAATTTGTCACATTAAGGAATCTTAAAAGAATTAAGGAAAAGAATTATATGAGAATTATTCTAGTAAAGAGACTAATACTTTTAAAATTAAGAATAAGCTCTAAAGTGTAAATAATTTTTTTCTTTAAAATAATTCAAGTGAAGTCAATATTTAATTTGGCATCTCCTCAAGCTTCTCCCCACATATTTTTCTTTTTGCTTTCCTTTTCTTTTGATTTTACTTTTCTTTTTCTTTCAGGATCATTTTCAATCGTTGCTTTTCTTTTTAAGTGAGGATTACTATATTTGGATAACTTTTAATGATTTTGAACTTCACTATCATTTTCTTTAAGTTAAAAAATTTTCACATTTTCATAGAGTCTTTAATTCTTTTTAAAATGTAGATCTAAAATCTTTAGTGTTTCCAAACTTCAAATTTTCCTACCCTGAATAGTAAGAGCATATCCTAATACTTTTATACTAAATATCTTAACTTTATAATTACCCTTTATTACAAAAAAAAATTACTTAAGCTTACTATAACATTTATAAAATAAAAAATACAATTATCTAAATTTAACACCATATACCACAGNATATTTTTCTTTTTGCTTTCCTTTTCTTTTGATTTTACTTTTCTTTTTCTTTCAGGATCATTTTCAATCGTTACTTTTCTTTTCTTTTTTCTTTTTAAGTGATGATTACTATATTTGGATAACTTTTAATGATTTTGAACTTCACTATCATTTTCCTTAAGTTAAAAAATTTTCACATTTCTTAACTTAATAATGTGTATTAATACAATAATGATTTTTCATAGAGTCTTTAATTCTTTTTAAAATGAAGATCTAAAATCTTTAGTGTTTCAAAAATTCAGTTTTTCCTACCCTGAATAGTAAAAGCATATTCTAATACTTTTATACTAAATATCTTAGCTTTATAATTACCCTTTATTACAAAAAAAAAAAATACTTAAGTTTACTATAACATTTATAAAATAAAAAATACAATTATCTAAATTTAACACCATATACCACAAGTTATATTAAAATAATTTTAAAAATATATAGTTTATTGAGGACAAATAAAGATTTTAAGAAGTTACTCTTTAATTTTGCCTTTTCTTTGGTGCCCACTCCACTCCCTCTAAAGATTATGGAAAGTTCCATTTACTTTTATTATTTTTTTTATTTCAATCTATATGCCATGTTTTAGAGGGCTTGCCTTGTCACTTATTATGGACTAAACCTCGGTTAACTTTCTAGTCTTGCACAAACACCCCATTATCTATATGACAATTTTTTTAGACATTTCTTGGTCATCAGTTGGTCTAATCTTCAAATTTTACAATGTAAAAGCATTTTCTCTTTATAATCCTGAATTGATTTGTTCTTATCACTTTTTTCTCATATAGCTTAATTGATTTACAAATTTATCAAAAATCACGCCATGTTCAAACCATTACCATAACAATCACTCCATGCCTACTTTATCTATCTACCATTGCAATTTAGATGTCAAGCCACCAAGCCGTGCAAAAGCTTCATGCAAGCCACCAAACCAATTTTAGNATTTGTTCTTATCACTTTTTTCTCATATAGCTTAATTGATTTACAAATTTATCAAAAATCACGCCATGTTCAGACCATTACCATAGAAATCACTCCATATCTACCATTGAATTTTAGATGTCAAGCCACCAAGCCGTGCAAAAGCTTCATGCAAGCCACCAAACCAATTTTACCCTAAAAGTTTTTCATCTATTTTTCACCTCTTTAGATTTTCCTAAAGGTAGTCAACCATTCCATGACACACCAAAACCTAACCTAAACCCAAATCCCCATGATTAAGACCGGCCCACCCAAGCTCCCACGAGGCTCAATCTTCATGATGGGTGAGTGCAACCCATTTACATGAAAATGACCAAAAAATACACGAAGGTCAGCTAATCCCACTTCCCTCCAAATCAAGTCAAAGCTCACATGACCACTAAACGCCAAAAAAATTANCACGAGGCTCAATCTTCATGATGGGTGAGTGCAACCCATTTACATGAAAATGACCAAAAAATACACGAAGGTGAGCTAATCCCACTTCCCTCCAAATCAAGTCAAAGCTCACATGACCACTAAATGCCAAAAAAATTTAAATATAATAAAATAAACAAATATATATAATAGAATAAAATATGTATAATTAAACCAAAAAAAGAAAGGAAGAATTTAAAATAAATAAATAAATAAATAATGAAATTCTTTTTTAATGTTCATGACTTGGTATGAAAGAGGTTGGCTTCTTTTTCTTATTCCAACATTCCACTACATCTCCTCCCTAGTAAGCCATGACCAACGCCTCCCATCACCTCCCTCGAGCTTCCTCCAACCTTGTTTTTTTCTTTCTTCTCTCAAAACCGTAAACTACTCTTCTTTTCTATTTTCATACGTACAACTTGAATCTAATATGTTTTCAAACATAGCACTCAAATCCTACGTGATTGCATGCATCACACTTTAAAATAGAAAAAGGAAGATTTATGTACATGCCATTCAATTCATATATTTACATATGTAACACCATTAAAAAAATATAAGAAATTTACATGCATGCTATTCAATTTTTATAGACTTACTTATTTACCATTNTGACCAACGCCTCCCATCACCTCCCTCGAGCTTCCTCCAACCTTGTTTTTTTCTTTCTTCTCTCAAAACCGTGAACTGCACACGCCAAGGTAAGCACTTCTCTTCTTTTCTATTTTCATACGTACAACTTGAATCTAACATGTTTTCAAACATACCACTCAAATCCTACGTGATTGCATGCATCACACTTTAAAATAGAAAAAGGACGATTTATGTACATGCCATTCAATTCATATATTTACATATGTAACGCCATTAANTCATTTTTTTCTAAAGATTTACATGTATGCCACCTAATCCTTATATATTTTCATACACGCTACCCTTTTTCTAANTCAAATAATGGTATGAAATTATTGATTTTTTCAAAGTTATACCCCTAAATTCAAAAGTCATTTTTGATTAATAAAGTTTTCCAAAATTATGGGAATTATTGTTTTTATCTTGTAATTTGATAAAATGATGTGGGT
>JXCR01111897.1:13318-62165 GCA_002079205.1 Phalaenopsis hybrid cultivar | reverse complement strand
TTTGTGAGGGTTTGTCCATTCACTCTCCTATGTATATCAAATATCTTCATATAATTGATTTGAGTTGCCTTAGCCGTGAGTCTCCTCTCCTTCTGTGCCTCGGGTTGCATTGGCCGTGAGCCCCTTTTGGTCTCGGGTTGCCTTAGCTGTGAGCCTCTTTTGACCTTGGGTTGACTTAGTCGTGAGCCTCCTCTTTGCCTTGGTCGTGGGTCATCCGTGGGAGTTTATTCGAGTATGGAGCTAGATGGTGCTGATATTGGCTTTTACCCGTGAATTTTCTTGGCTTTACCTCACTTGGGCCGAGGATCTTGGTAGCTGTCTTCCTTTCTCTACTGATACAGGCCGTGGGTCTTACACCTCAGTGCATTGGAAAAAATTCGTGTTTGTTTGATGTGTGAGGCCATGGATTAGGAGTTGGGAGATTTTGATATCAACTTGGGGTTTGGGAGGATTTGCAAGCCTTATTTGGGAGAGCATTTGATTGATTTGATTAATCTTATGTCTTTGGGGTTTGAAAAATCTGCGCAAAGTAGTCATTTATGTTAGTTAGGAAAGACCTTAGGCCCTACTTTTCCAGGTCTTTTCGATAGGAGTTTTGAGAACTGATCTATTCTCATTTTCGGTGTTTTAGATGGATCAGTGCTTCCTCTCTCTCACCCCATTTTTTGTTCTTTTCTTTCATTGCTTCTTGGTTTGGTTTTCGACATTTATGTCCGACACATAAGTGTCCAGAAATAATTTTTTGCTATACGTGAAATCATCAAGCAATGTAACAAGTAGTTTGTTTTGGGGCGTATGGTGGTGATGATAAAGACACACTGAAGATAAAGCAGAAAGATGTTCTATCCTATAACATCAAGATCCAGGTATTTTATGAACAATAGGATAATAGTATACTTCACCGACATAAGTCTAGCGGGAGTTGGCTCGAACCTCCTCAGGTGGTTCGCAGTCTCATGCCCGACAGCGTAATTGACTTGTGGACAATAAAAATTGTTAAAACTTATTTCAAAAAATTAAAAAATATTTTCGCTATAAAATAAATATTTGATAATCTCTTTTTTGAAACCTATGTGCATGTCAAAAAAACATAAATTTTAAAATACATTTTAAAACTAGTTGTCCACCTGACGAATACATGTTTAGGCTGAGAAGTAGCCCTCTAGGTGAGGTTCAAGACACACTTCGAGACGAGTGGCGGGNAGGTAGCTTGGGAGCTTGATTTGGTTTGTTCTTAGTCCTACCCGTGAGCTTGTTGGTAGATCATTTGGTTTGTCTTTGGCCCCTGCTAGGCTCGGTTTTGGCTTCTCGTGAGTGTTTTTGGCTTAAATAGACATATTGTGGAGGAATTTATTTTGATTTGGAGGAGTTCCATAGCTATTCTTGTTCGAAACATATGGTGGTCTTATATTTTGATGTCTTGAGGGCATAGAGATGTTTCCTACCCTTTTGTTGTGGCCTGGGTTTGATTGCCCTTAGCCGAGAGATGGTTTGAGAGTGGTTTTGCTGACTTTAGTTCCTAACCCTACCCGTGAGCTTGCTGGCAATCCCTTGGGGTTGTTTGGCTCCTCCTACACGAAGTGGCTTGGGTGTTGATTGATGAGTCAAGTTTAAATGTATGTCTTTGCCCTATATATAAAGTGAGGTGATTGAAGAATGGGTTGAACAAATTTCCTTATGTCCTACTTGGTGAAATTGGAGTCGGTTTGGAGGCTTTGTGAGGGTTTGTCCATTCACTCTCCTATGTATATCAAATATCTTCATATAATTGACTTGGGTTGCGTTAGCCATGAGCCTCCTCTCCTTCTGTATCTAGGGTTGCCTTGGTCGTGAGCCCCTTTTGGCCTCGGGTTGCCTTAGCTGTGAGCCTCTTTTGACCTTGGGTTGCCTTAGTCGTGCGCCTCCTCTTTGCCTTGGTCGTGAGTCACCTGTGGGAGTTTATTCGGGTTTGGAGCTAGATGGTGCTGATATTGGCTTTTACCCGTGAATTTTCTTGGCTTTACCTCACTTGGGCCGAGGATCTTGGTAGTTATCTTCCTTTCTCTACCGATACAGACCATAGGTCTTACACCTCAGTGCATTGGAAAAAATTCGTGTTTGTTTGATGTGTGAGGCCATGGATTAATTTGGGAGTTGGGAGATTTTTATATCAACTTGGGGTTTGGGAGGATTTGCCAGCCTTATTTGAGAGAGCATTTGGTTGATTTGATTAATGTTACGTCTTTGGAGTATGAAAAATTAGCGCAAAGTAGCCCTTTATGTTTGTTAGGAAAGACCTTGGGCCCTACTTTTCCAGGTCTTTTCGATAGGAGTTTTGAGAACTGATATATTCTCATTTTCGGTGTTTTAGATGGATCAGTGCCTCCTCTCTCTCACCCCATTTTTGTTCTTTTTTTTCCTTGCTCCTTGGTTCGGTTTTCGACGCTTATGTCCGACGCATAAGTGTTCACATATAGTATTTTGTTATACGTGAAACCATCAAGCAAGGTCGCAAGTAGTTTGTTTCGGGGCGTAGGGTGGTGATGATAAAGACACACTGAAGATATAGCAGAAACATGTCATATCCTATAACATCAAGATCTAGGTATTTGATGAACAATAGGATAACAGTATCCTTCACCTACATAAGTCTAGCGGGAGTTGACTCGAACCTCCTCAAATGGTTGGCAGTCTCACGCCCGACAGCGTAATCGAATTGTGGACAAAAAAAAAATGTTAAAACTTGTTTAAAAAAAAATAAGAATATATTTTTTCGCTATAAAATAAAATTTGATGATTTTTTTTAGACCTATGTGCATGACAAAAACATAAATTTTAAAATACACTTTAAAACTGGTTGTCCACCTGACGAATACCTGTTAAGGCTGGGAAGTAGCCCTCTATGTGAGGTTCAGGACACACTTCTAGACGAGTGGCAGATTCTATACATTCGGGTGACCGAGTAGCCTTTGTGGACCCTCAAGTACATATACATATATCTGAGCCTAGCCCTACATGAGTGCTTGCGGTCCCTCTTTGCCTGAAATTTTTGTTTTATCGAAGCTTTGGACAGAGCACTCGTGCTTCTTTTCTTTTCTTTGAGATTTTTCCAAAATTTTGAGGATTTTTACTTGAGTCTTTTCTCGTCGATTTTCTCGAGTGTTATCACACTCNCACTCGTGCTTCTTTTCTTTTCTTTGAGATTTTTCCAAAATTTTGAGGATTTTTACTTGAGTCTTTTCTCGTTGATTTTCTCAAATTTTCTGTCATGAGTCGTTGTTACACTCTTCTTCGGATTTCTTGGATGACGTTTCTTCCAGACTTCGCTTTTTGCAATGCATTTCAGCTTGCTATATTTAAGAAACAGCGGATCTCACAGGCGTACAGGTTTGTTTTACGTTTACAGCACTTCATTTTCTTGTTTATACCCATTACTGTTCTGTACAGTATGTTATACTATTCATGTTTCCACCTGCTACTGTTATGTACATCATATTATACTATTTTTGTTTCTACCTGCTACTGTACTGTACAACATGTTCTTGTTTCTACCTGCAAACGTTATACATGCATCCTACTGTTTGTCTTGTACTGCACTTTTTATATTATATAGCCTTAAGCATGCCTTCTTTTTATATAGAATGCTTAGAGTACTACTACCATAGGATCGTTTGATTTGACATCATAACTGGACACTCTATAAAACTTAAACTCATCACGACAAGGAGCTTGGAACTAGCGCGGTGGGCAGCACGACCATCTTCAACAGCAGAACATGTCTTCCTCAGCTAAATCATTCATTACCTAGAAATTAAAACAAAAATCCATAGGATTTCGAGGTTGTTCTCCTAGTGTAACATAAATCCTCAACTTTTTAGTTAGACTTTTGTATAGCTCTGTTGTACGATCTAAGTCATAACTCGTTTTAGGATTTTGAGGTTATCGTTCGTTACGACCTAAATCCTTACATCTACCAAGCCATTTGTGTGAGCGTTTCACACGAATCTAATCTCTAATTAAATAAAATTGACAGGATAAAACACTTGAATATTACAACCTAGAAATTAAAACAAAAATCCATAGGATTTCGAGGTTGTTCGCCTAGTGTAACATAAATCCTCAACTTTTTAGTTAGACTTTTGTATAGCTCTGTTGTACGATCTAAGTCATAACTCGTTTTAGGATTTTGAGGTTATCGTTCGTTACGACCTAAATCCTTACATCTACCAAGCCATTTGTGTGAGCGTTTCACAGGAATCTAATCTCTAATTAAATAAAATTGACAGGATAAAACACTTGAATATTTCTCCTCGAAACTGAAGTCAACCATAGGATAGACTGGGAAGCCACCGAGGATCTCCTCTGGATCTGTGGCATCCCCTAGTTCTTCTTCCTTCGGATTCTGTAATAAATGTTCTAAGTTTGAACCATTCCCTTTTACACACCTCTTTGTCCGATTTCGTTGAAAAGTTCTATCCTTTTGAAGTCCTTGAAGATAATTTTTCCTGATTTTTATCAAGAGTATTATTAGGTGACCACGATTGTCTAAGATGTAATTAACTATAGGAGATTGCCCTTATAGGAAGCTTTTCTGAACACAGCTTAAAATAAACCCTATTTAATTTTTCATATTAAATAGGGAAATTTGTCGGCAAATAAAACGATTTCGCAGACCAAACGGACGTCATATATATTTTAGTTTATTTAATCGAGTCTCATCCTCAAGTCTTGTGTTCATCCCTCGGGATTGACAGAGGGTTTGAGATAAAACGCTCTTTCATTTAAACTATGAAAAATATGGGGTCAATTTGATTTTCATATTTGATTTTAAATTTAAATCTATATGTAAATTAAAATGTCATTCTGAAGCGGGCAACGGGATTTCGATTCCGGTGACCGACAGCTTCTTACGGGCAACAACAACCCCCCACATTTTCCTCGCCGACAGTTATGTTAAATCCAAATTTTATGTTTGGTATTATTTCCGTTATATCCAATTAAATCCGCAGTTTATGTTTGGCATTTAATTTAGGATTTAACAATTTTTTCGATTAATTGATAATATATTTTTATGATAAACATCTATATTCCATAACTACTATTGAATGTTAAACAATTTTGCAGGATATGTATATTCTTCTCAAACCTATATGGAGTTGTATAGGCTTTCCTCCGTTTTCATCTTGTAGAAGACTTTGGAAGCTAAGTTTCTTCAAATATGGATAGACTCGTAGAATTTGCTGATGGAAATTAAGGGAGGCATTGAAGATGGAGTGAGGAGGAATGAATCAGCTCGATACCTTAGCTCAACATGTGAATGAGCTGCTTAAATAAGTAGAAATGGCATTGAACATTATACTTTTGTATATTCATACAAAATTCCACTGAGATCTTACCTGCATTGGTGGGCAGCAACAGGATCATCATTTGGAAAGCCGATGGTTGTTGCGATCAGCGAGCAGCAGCAGCAACATCAGATTCACTATCTTCCATTTTCCTTTGCAAGCACCTGCCCTGTAGCTGATTCTGATTCCTCCTTCAAATCACACAAATTTACGATACATACAACAATTTTTTGGCATGTTTTCGATTTATATTTATAAATCACAATCACATGACTGTAATTTATTGAAGGGAGTTGGATTTAGTGCGAGCCAACCGCAACATTATCACCAATCTCAGATTCTGATAAACAATATCTCTTCTGTATAATATATGTATAAATGAATGAGTTGTTTAAATAAGCAGAAATGACACTGAACAGTATATCTTCTGTATATACATTTCGATTCTAAGTTTCTAACCGAAGGATGGAGTGACCATGCTTACCTTCCTCGATGGTTTCTAGTAGGATCGAAGCGGAAGAATGAAAAAGATGGAAGTATCACTCGTCTCTGTATGCCGCAATCCCCTACTGGCCTTCCCTGCTATCTCTAATAGGTACTATATCGCGAGGCGACGGTTTTGGGCGAAACCGGGAGAGTGGGAGTGATATATCGCATGTAGTGCTTAAATCAAGCTCCTTCCCCAATCATGATTTAGTAAGGCCGGTGAAATTTTTGAATTTAAATGGGCCGACGGATTTGATGGATGAAATAAAATATTTAGTGGATTTACATTAAATTCAGACGTAAATTCAACTTAAATTAGTCTACCAAACACCTCCTAAATCTTGTGAATCAACAAATTCAGAGTCTGTTTGGGGCGGCTGCAGCTTATCCAACTTATGTTGATAAGCAGTTTATCCAAATAATCTGTTGATGACCAACTGATTTGGATAAGTTGATTGGTTGTTTGGTTTGTGCGTTTGTAAAACAGTTGATTCTGAATAAATGATCATTTTGCCCCTGATGACCATATTGAATAAATGAACAATCTCGCACCAAATCATTTCTAAAATAACTATAATGTTGAATCGAAACGTACCAGGACAAAGCAAATATTTATGCCAAAAGTGTCATACCAGAGAAAATAAATAATATTATACCAAATCATTTGAATCAAACAATAAATAATATAATATTTTTCTCTTTCTTTTTAAATGCTAAAATAAAGTTGACAAAAGAAATATTCATGCGTAAATTTAAAACGATAAAGTTCTATAGACTTAAATAAGATTTTTGTAGTACCTATGTAAATTTTTCAATATTTTAATGAAGCATTTACATACATATCACCAAATTCCTATGTATTTACACATATCTAAAGTTCATTTTTTTTATATATTTATACCACCCAACTCTTTTATATCCATAAATAATATCATCATTTTAATTTTTTAAATATGAAATATATTTTCTTTTGCACAAATAAGATGATTTTCATGGAAAAATTGAAGATTTAAGAGAGGAAAAATACATAAGGATTGAGTGTTACGTATGTAAATCTTCCTCCTTTCTAAGAGAGGAGAAAGTTTGTTATTGTCCCAGCAACTGCGCCAACCCACTCATAAATCGCTTCTCATGGCCTTCGCCTTCGAAGAAGGAAAAGCTTCTCCTCCGACCTACAAATTCAGGCTGCTTCAAAACCAGCAATCAGCGTCTCACAGATACAAAAAACAGAGAACGGATTGGAAATAGAAAATCAACTCTAGGGATTCGGTATTCAATTCAAAGTCGACAGGAAGAAGAAGAGGGAAAGGGGGACAAACCGGAGAGAATGGTTCTAGCAGTAGGAGGCGATTTAGGTTAAGCGAAGGGAAGGAATACCGAAAAAAGGGAGTGGCTAGGACAGAGCTCGCCATCGCGCGATAAAGAATGCCGAGAGGGAGCGATGAGGGCAGCGGAGTAATAAGCAACCTTAGAACGCGGACCGCGGGGATATACCTAAGCTGCCCCAAACGGGCCCTCAACGGTTTCTGGTAGGGGCGGAGCGGAAGGATGAGAAAGATGAAGGGGTTTCTGTAAGTCGCGATCCCGTCGTTGCCTCCAACTAGCAACTAGCTATGATGGCGATTGCTACTGCCAAACAACAAAAATGACAACATACATCCGAAATGCCATTTCTCATCTGTTTTGTCTACCGTTTGGTAGCCGATTTTAAGCAGGATTTATGCAGGATTTAACATAAATCCTGTCAAACGACAAAAATGCCTCCGTAAATTCTGAGCACACCCTAAATCACAAAATGGCGCTGATTCGTGATAAATCCGGGATTCACCAAATCCTGTGAAATCGGAGGATTTAGTAAATCCGCGACAAGCAAAGAGGAAGAATGGCGAGAACAGGCTACCTTTGTCAATGGCTTCTGGTAGGAGCGGAATGAAAGAATGAGAAAGATGCGGAGTTTTTCTGTATTCTCTGTGAGTCGCGATCCCTTCGATGCCAATGGCGATTGTATCAGGAGGGAGAGGGACGTCGGCGAGCGTATGGGAGGCGTATGGGAGGGGGAGGATGTAGGCGATTCTCCCGGCAAAGAGGGAGAGAGCGCGATGAGTTTGTGGTTTTAATTTATTTTTATTTAAGTTAATTTTATAAATTTAATTGATTAATAATTAGTAAGTAATAATTAATAATTAACTTATATATTATAAAATATTAATAAAATTCTGAGTAATTTTTAATTTTTAATTTTAAGTAATTTAAATTTTTAAGCAAAGAGGGGGAGGTGCATTTTAATTTTTAAACTATTTAATGAAATTCTAAGTAAATTTTAATCTATATAATTAATAATTAATTATTGTTAAATTATTGCTAATTAAGTAACTAGTTCGTAACAAATTAGCATTTGTTAATTAATTTAATTAATTAATAATTAATTTAAATTCATATTTTGTATGTACTTTGAGACTTTAGATGCTCATTTATATATTTTGTTATTTAATATTTATTTTCAGAAGCTTACTAGGAATTAAGTTATTGAAATATAATTTTAATAAGATAAGATATTTATTAATATTATTTAGAACATTATCGATTGTTAAATAAATATGATTTTAATCGTTAGAAAACATTATAGCTATCTACAAAATAATCTAATGTTTAATAAAAATAAGGAAAGTTAAACCCATAAAAATAATTATAAGAGGACTGCATAAAGTCATGCTGATTTATACAAAATAATATGTGATTCTACAAAAGCTTAGGGCATTCACGAAGGTAAAAATCTAAAAATGTTTAATGAAAATTTCTAATAATTTGAATCCTGGTTGACTACTAGCTTTTAAGTGCAATTTAAATGATTGCTTTTTTTCTAAAATGTGAAAATTTATTATAATATTTTTATTTAATAAATTGTAATTTTTTCCACATAGGATTTTGTTCCTATAAGATAAATACTTACATAGTTGTTTGATGTCCTAATTCTTTCACCTTCTTTAGTAGCTACAAAGTTATTTTTTTCTAAACTTGTTTAAGGGAACTAACCAAATGATTTGTTTGGGGCAGTTGCTGATAACCTACTGAAAATAATCTGCTATTCAAAAAGCCACGGTGGTTATTAAATTTTTTTTTTTTTTGAAAAGCCAAATCGCAAGTAGAAAGCTGCCACTGCACATAGCTAGGAACGGTGTGAAGATACTGATTTCAGTGGTTTTAAAACGCGGCTTTATGAATATGCTTCAAAAATGCAATTTATCCAAATGGGCTTGGGTTTTTTTTTTCAAAACGCACTACATCAAATACGTTGCCACAAACGAGGCCTAAGTCGATTTATTTTTTTCTTAAAACAGTCTAAGGAGACTAATAAGAGTTGATCTTAGCCGACAATGAGCTTTGTGACCAATCAAATATACACTATGATTCATAACTCAAAATAACAAAATATTATTTGAGAATATGCTGGCTACAAACAATGACAATAATATAATATTATCATTTGACCGCAAACCACCTAATTAGAGAGTTTTGGTTGTAACAACTACTTGTGGTGTCATTTAGAGGCGAAACCATACGAACAGAAGGCTTGGGCCACATCCCTACTTGTAAAGAGTTATTTTCAGCGTTAATTTTGTAATATATTTGACATCAGTGTCTCTGTGTGCATTTGAGTTAACACTAGATTTGTCCGCCTTGGTAAACAATTGCATATGATGAATTAATTTTTCTTACTATTCAAGCTTTAGTGATTTATTTTTTAAGTATTTTAAAATTTTTAATATAATAGATTCCTTTAGTTGAAATTCATAATCAACACACCCATCATCCAAAAAATATTGAAATAATTGTTTTTTTTTCATTTAATTAAATTTATTCATTTCAGCATTTAAAAATTGTTAGTCCTGTCAACTATCATCCTTATTGGGAGGGGGTTGAACTGGCTTACTGGGAGCTCATTCTTTTCTATTATTGTCTACTTGGGACTAAGGATACAAAGGCATAAGACTTAAGACCCTGTTATGTAGGAAAGCCGACACATTTGAGAAAGTGAGTGATTTAACAATTATTAACATGTGCTCGATTTATGTTATATTTAGTATTTGTGTCAAATTTAGATTTATCAATTTTTCTTAAATTAAGCCCAATTAAGTCAAATTTTTGAAACATCTCGACAGAGTCCCAACATCACTCCCGCAAGGGGGGGTACATTAAAAAAGCCGTCTTAACCACCACACCCATAAAGGTCTGTAAGGTTGGTGTCGTAAGACACCGCGACCAAAGTATTCTAAACCCAACATGCTCTTAGAGCCAAATAATAAAATTTATGAAATTATGTGAATTTCTGCTCAACTTCGACAACATCCTGACATCATCCATGTGAGGGGGGGCTATATCGGAAAGTTAAGCCTGACCACCATGCCCTTAGAGGCACATGTGGTTGGTATTGTGAGACACCGCAACAGAAGTATTCGAAGCCCACCACACCCTTAGAGGTATGTATGGGGTACATGCAAACACACGTTAGAGCACATACATTTATATCCTTCTCATTGCATCATAAGCGTCGCTGAAAAATTTTTTGTCATGTTTTTTAAAGCATGTACAAGTCCACTCATCATGGTGAAAACATCGGAAAAACATTGCATATCAGCTTCTCAACCACATTTTTTGAAACATTTATGGATTCTCCTCATTGCACTATATATAATATAAATGGGACATGTACAGTTTTATAAAATAAAATCTTTACACTTTTTGCGAAATTGACATGAACGAGCCAAAGAACACTTTCATCTTGAAATGGATTTTGAGGGCACTAGCAAACACACAACTCACTTCTCTCTCTCTCTCTCACTCACTTTTTTTGGTTCGCTGGTTTTATTCTCTTTATTTCAAAGAGAGAAATAAGTGAGAGAGTGTAAATCATGAAGAGGAATTTGTCTTGGGATTATTGTCGGGTTGTAATAGGTGGGTGAATTGTGGGAAATGCGGAGTAATTATTAAAATGTTAATTTTTAGTTAATTATAAGTTAATTAATAAAATAAAAAATTAATTAAATTTTTATAATATAAATTTACTAGTATACAATCTAATAAATATTATATATAGTTATCAGAATATTAATTTTGAGTTATTTAAAAATTAATTAATAAAATCAAAATTGATTAATTTTTATAATATAAAATTACTAGTATACAATCCAATAAATTTTATAATTATATCGAACAGAAATGGATCATGACTAAATTGCAGCCGCCGGGCCAATTTTCCACATCACTACCTTAAACTTCCTCAGCTCATCGCCTAGCCACCAATGGCCTTCACCTCCACCGTCCAATTCCAGCAAACAATCTTCTTCGACTCACTGCAATCGTCTTTCTCCCGCCGATTCGCCTATTTCCGTCGTATCCAATCCTCCTCTCCATTCAACCTCAAACAATGGCCTCTTCATTCCCTCAATCAATTTTCCATCCGCAGCCGAAAACCTGACGCTAAGCCTCGAATCTCCGTCACAACCCCTACGAAGATTAGTTTTCATGTGGACGATTCCACGTCCACCCCCACCTGGATCAAATGCTGGGGCAAAGAATCCCACTTCCGCCTCCTCCCTAAGCGGCCGCGCGCCGCCCTTGATTACCGCATCGGTCTGTCCAGCGATGACGAGGAGTTCGGCACCAGCGCGAGCACTGGAAGCAGCACAATGTCGAAGATCGTGGACAAGCTCAAGAAATTTCGGTACATGGATGACAGTGGTGAGATAAAGGAGCAGCCTCTGCCCGAGAAGGGATCGGTGGAGGATATCTTCTATGCCGAGGATGGGATCCTGCCCAATTTTAGAGGTGGCCTGTCGTTGGATTTGAATGAAGAGGTTCGGTTCCCGTGGGAGAAAACTCGGAGCGGCATGGAGTGGGAGGATAATGGCGGGGATTCAGTGCGGAAGAAGAAAAGTAAGACCATGTTGGCGGAGCTGACGCTTCCTCAAGGGGAGCTCAGGAGGTTGAGGCACTTGGCTATAAGGGCCAAGTCCAAAACTAAGATTGGTGGCGCGGGTGTTACCCATGAAATTGTTGATGCTATTCGGGAGAAGTGGCAGACTACAGAGGTGGTGAGACTCAAGTGTGAGGGAGCGCCAGCCCTCAATATGAAGCGCATGCATGAGATATTGGAGGTTTGATATTCTTTCTTTTTAAATATTGAGATTGCCCTCTAAACCATACTGTAAACTTTGATGAAAATATCGGTTATCCAATTCTAATTTCATAAAATGTGGGTTTTCTATCCTCAAGTTTATCCAATTTCAACTGCTGTGAATTCTTTTCAGAGACTTGTGATTTTTTTTTCCTTATTTGAACACCAAAATTTTCCCTTGGCCGCTAGTTTTCTGTGGGATACACTACATTCTTTCTCTATTCTCTTTAAAAAAAATCATACTGTTCCTAATACGACATGTTACCTTTGAATTTATGTTTAATACATAATCTCTCAGTGCCTACATACTGATGAAATGAAACATAGCCTACTATGAAAAGTACTCTCTTTTCAGTATGTGATACCTTAAGTTTCTTTCAGGCTGGTAACTGATTTCTGAACTAATCACT
Source organism: Phalaenopsis hybrid cultivar (assembly GCA_002079205.1). Classification (NCBI taxonomy): domain Eukaryota; kingdom Viridiplantae; phylum Streptophyta; class Magnoliopsida; order Asparagales; family Orchidaceae; genus Phalaenopsis; species Phalaenopsis hybrid cultivar. The sequence continues at coordinate 49,770 of JXCR01111897.1, read as the reverse complement.
ATGGTTTGTGTTTCTGAGATTGGATTTTGGTCCTTTGCATATGCTGTTTCTGAAGAAAACAGCGTTTTTATTTTCTGATAGATCTCATAATGGATTGGCATTTTCTGGTATTTTATGGAGCTTTGCTTTTTTTTTTTTCTGTGGCATTTTCTAGCATTGAGCTAACTTTTATCTCCTGCTAGACTGGCAGGAGTCATTTCATGATGCGGAATTCCTGAGGCACAACAGGTTAATGAGAGACCAGATTTTTAAGCCTTATTGTATGCTAAAAATCTTTGATAGAGGATAAAAATCATGAACCTACAATATAACAGTATTTCTAAAGTTACAAAGTATTTTTTTTCAAAGGAGCTTCAATAGTAACAAAGTATTTTTTTTACTTTCCAAAGGGCTATTAAAATTTGTTGTTTGAATAATTCTATATCCATGTTGCGTCCCACTTTAAAAAATGGTTTCTTTTTAATTGTTATCTCAATTTCTTAAGCATAGAAATGGTGTAAACCTTGACAACATGGTTTTTGAACCTCTGTCTTATCTGTCGCTTCGGTTCTACTCTCTAGCTTTCTCATAATGTCGAGCAAATTCATCAATTGATTTATGGCAATCCAACATAATCTTGATTACTACAGTGATGTTTTCACTTTTTTGGATTATAGTTATGAAAACAATACACTTGCCCACTACAAATGTTTGTAGAATATAGGGTCAATTGTGATACAAGAGTTAAGGTGAGGATTGTCCTCTTTATGATCTTTTTTAAACATATCGCTTCATTTTTGCTAGTAAATGCTAAAATAGCTTGTACTTGCCTGGCATTATTGATTCTACTAAACTCTGAAAATTTTCTAGACGATTCCTCATTTCTTATTCTGATTCTCTTAAAAAATTTAAGCTAATTTTTTATATCTATCACCTGACAATAATCAGAGAAAAACAGGAGGGATGGTGATATGGAGATCAGGAACATCTATTTCACTATATAGAGGAGTAGACTATGAGAATACTAAAGCCGCGAAAAAGCAATATCATAATATTCCAAATACTTATGATAGACCTCTAAATACCTTCAAGCATTCAAAAATTTCAATAGATAATTTGAAAAACACTGATTTGCAAGATGATTGTCCAAAGAGCATTGACGTGCAACATTATGACATAAAAAATATTGATGTGCAAAGTAAGGGTGGGCATTTGACTCCTTTTGAGAAGAAAAATGACGCAGGACTGTCTTCTGAAATCAAATATGAAGATGAGATTGATAAGCTGTTAGATAGTCTTGGCCCACGATACACAGATTGGCCTGGAAGTGATCCATTACCTGTGGATGCTGATTTACTTCCCGGGATTGTTCCTGGCTTTAAACCTCCCTTCAGAGTACTTCCTTATGGAGTAAGGCGCACTCTGGGGCTAAAGGAAGGCACTGCATTAAGGAGGCTCGCAAGAGTGTTGCCTCCTCATTTTGCCCTTGGTAAGTATACATCGTTTTAATTATTTTGCTATATTGACAGCATAGTTCGCATAGCATGCCTTGTTTAGGTACCAAGTGCTTATGTTGTCCCCTTGTTTTTTATTGGGAAATTTACATACGTAGCACACAATTCTTGTGTATTTACATATCTCACAACTAAACTTTCCTATTTACGTAGTACTTTGGTGCTTTAAACCTATGCATAAAAAGGTGTATTTCACTTTTAAAAATGGTGATACTGCTATTTTTGATGTGATATTAACGAATGGAGTTTTATGCATGTAAATATGAAACTTTAGGTTTGAGATATGTAAATACATAAGGATTGTGTGCTATGTATGTAAATGCTCCTTTATTTTTGTTGGTTATAAATAGGCAGAAGCAGGCATCATCAAGGGTTAGCTGTGGCAATGGAAAAATTATGGGAAAAAAGTTGTATAGCGAAGATCGCTTTGAAGCGCGGAGTGCAACTTACTACCAGTGAAAGAATTGCTGCAGAAATCAAGGTAAAATGTTTTTCCTGTTAGCATCATGAACGTCATTTTCATTTTATTAGAACTCTGAGTAACGTTTTGATATTCCATTCTGAAAATTGGCTTTTCACATTTGCTATCCTCTCCCGTACCTGATTTACTCTTGCTACTTGTATTGTTCTCCCTTTTCTTTCTCTTGCTTTTTCCTTGCTCAATTCATTGAACTAAATTTTTTGCTTGTGCACATCAGGATATTTACTTGTGTGGACAAAACTATTTTTCGATTTGATAAAATAGAAAAAAGTTCTGTAGCTCAATCTAGGAGTTTTTTTTTTATTTCATCAACTATCAATTGGAAAAAGGATTCATGTAGCCGACCCCACTTAGTAGGATAAGGTTTAACTGTCCATCAGAAAAGTCTGCTGAGATTCATTAATTATTTTTCATTAAAGGAGACTGCTGCCGGGGACTTATCTTCATGGAGTGATATTGCTTTCAATTGCTGCTTATCTTAAAATCTTAAAATCCGGTTTGTATTTATGATTTCATGTATGCTAAAACCTTGAAAACCCCTTTGGTTATGCCATCTTATGAGTCTTCGTACATACTGAGTTTTCTATTTCATTGTTTACCATTCTGAACCCCAATTTCTTTATGTTTTATTGGTCGCGTTAATCTAAAGTTTTAGTATGCTTGCTGCAAATTTCCTAGTAATGATGGTCATTATAATTGCAGGGCTTGACAGGGGGTGTAATTCTTTCGAGAAACAAGGATTATATTGTCTTTTATAGAGGTAAAGATTTCTTATCCGCAGAAGTAAGTAAGGCATTGGTTGAGAGAGAAACATTAGCGAAGAACCTGCAAGATGAAGAGGAGCTGGCAAGAATTAGGGCCTCTTCTTCAGTTCTTTCAAACAGCAAGACTATTGAAGTAACTGAAGAGCAAGGCACAACTGGCACCCTTGTAGAGACGCTAGAAGCTGATGCCAGATGGGGAAAGAAACTAGATAATGACTATGAGGAAAAGATGATTAAAGCTGCAGAAGCAGCAAGGCATGCTGACCTTGTGAGAAAGCTTGAGAAGAAACTTTATCTTGTAAGAATCTGACACTTAACGATTTGTCAAAGTAGCCTTAATGCATGCATTGTACATATTGCAAGTACTGCATATTAAATATTTCATAAGATGGAAAAATACTTCCTAAATCTAATAATTGTGGTTAAACTCCAAGTAATTCATTGACGATTCGTATGCAGCTAATTTAGTTTCGAAGGGTTCCATTTCTCTGATTTAGTCGCCCGACTTTACAAAATTGATCTGAAAAGGTCCCTTAGGGTTGAATTGGTATCACTTCTATACAACTGAGAGACTAAATGGGATCACTTTTATACAGCTGTGTGTCATACTTTTCGGATAAAAAATGCATTGTCTAGAGGCTAAATTGGAGAAATATGCTGCTCTAGAGCTAAATTGGTCACACTGTTAGTTGGGGGACTATTTTGGGAGTTAATCGTTATTATATGTTTATAAAATTTCCCCAATGTGCTTGTTTGTCGTTAGAAATTAGAATATGTGAGTTATGATGGCTTGTAGATTTTGGAATTTAGATGTTACTTCATTCATTGGGGGCATCGTTTTCCATCAAATAAATTGTGGGTGGCGTGATAAGCATAAACAAAAAATTCTTCTAGTTTTGTTAATGCACACTCAACATGACTTTTTAAAGAGAGTTCTTTGCATCTCAAAAAAATTGACGGAGATTGTTTGATCTGGGCTTATGCTTGCAGTTAATGAGTATTTTTTTAATTAAAATTTTTTATTTTTTGCATTTTTAGCTGATGTATTAAAAAAGATTTTGATTAATTTTATTTTGAGTCTGTTCCTTTGAAGATAATATTTTTGGTGTTCAGGATATTTTTTTCAATTACCTCCACGTGTCTTTTTTCTTAAATATAAGACCATAAGGCTTATTGTAATTTGATGGAATGATTAATCCATTATTTTTCTCTAGCAGCCCGTGGTATTCTCCTCTCCTTGCACATCTCTCACTCTCTCTCTCTCACACACACACACACACACACACACACATTTTGCTCGTCTATTTCTTTCTTTTTTTATTTTGTGTACCCGATTCTCTCTTTACCACCCTCATCTCTTTTGTCACTCCCTCATGATATTTCTTTCTTTTCTATTGTTTTCATCTTTTCTCTCAGTTGGACTGTCATTTCTTTCTTTCTTTCTCATCGGCTTTCAATATTTCCCTTTCAGTGACACACTCTCTCTTAAACACTTTTTTCTTATGACCCCGCTTCTCTTTCTTATACAAGCTATTGCAATATGATAAAAATAAATTTAAGGCTCATTTATTTCCTATCCTAAATTGAAACAGTTGATATAAAGTTGTAGGGGATGCTATGAACAAGTTAAAAGGGTTGAGAAAGTAGGATGCATAGAGAAGAAGATGGGGGAAGAAGAAATCCAACACACCACTTAGAATGAGGGAGAAGCAATATAGAGTACATATCTATTGGACGTACAAAAAAGAATTTTAAGTGACATTATATTTTAGCTTGCATTGTAGTTTCTTTTCAACCAAAATTAAACATGCCTAAGTTGTTGATTCTATTAAGAACGGGCTGTTTCTTTCAATAGTTTAATTTTCTTTTGGCTTGGTTAACTACTGTCTGGATCCTGCTTCTATCGATATCATAAACAATCTAGAATTTAGCTTTCAAGGTGTCCTATTCTATGACATTTTAGAATTTTGTTATATGCAATATCCTTTCCTATGGTTTCTTTTAATTTTTTCACTATGCTTTTCTATTGACAACTGATGTTTGCTGCATCCTATGGAAGTGTTACGTTTGCTGATGCTACTGTCATAATTACTTAGATGAAGTGCCATAAATGTTGTTTACACTACAATCATAGAATTATCCCAATGCAATTTTGGAACCTTATTGCCATTAATTGAGCTATAGTTTCTTGCTCTTTTGGAAGCTTGCTTTTGCTATCTCTATAGTTTCTTGTTCTTTTGGAAGCTTGCTATTGCTAATGCTAAAATCCCAAATTCTAATCGCTATTGATTTTTATTGATTTAGAAAAAGCTTATGATAAGATTCCAAGAGAAGTCCTTTGGAGAGTTATAGAGAAGAAAGGTGTTCATATGACTTATATTCAAGTCATTAAAGTACACTAGAGTTGATATTTGCGCTCGAACAGAGGGAAGATTGATCAAGTATTTTCCAATTTCAGTTGGATTACATCAGGGTGTAATAACTAAATTTGAGAAATTTGATAAAAATTTTGGCGGCTAAAAATATAGCCCAAATTTTGTAGCTCTCAAAATTTAATCAAAATAATATTATAAAATTCTACGCGTCAAATCAATTAATGCGATAAATAATACTATATATAAATTTTGAATAGATTGGAACATATAAAAATGGGAAGTAATAAGTTTAATCAACTTAATTTAACCTTAGTTATTCTTAATCTTGCACCGTCACTGTAGCCAAGTGACTTGACCCATGCGTCATATGCATTGATTAGGGTAATCCTCCATCCAGGCTCTTGAAATTTCTCATCTCCTCTCCCTATAATCCTCTCCCCCTCTTGGTTTTGTTCACAAGGCCCCCCCACCCCCCTATACGCCTCTCCCCCCCCTCCTCCCCCTCCGTTTCGCTATACAGAAGGCCCGGGGAGAGCTGAGATCACAACACAACCCACATTCGTGAACAAAAAGGGGCGAGCAGCCTAGTGGAGTTGCACAAGAGGTTTCTCTCAATTCCTTACAAGCGTCTGCGTGACCTGCACTTCAACAGAGGTGCAATCGACAACAGACGACTCACAAATTGTCGCAATCGGCATTTTAGGGCTCCAATGTGATTTCACCATTGTAAGTGTCGAACTTGTGTTGGAAGTGTCAAAACTGTTTTGCGAGCTTCCATGAAGATTTTAACATTAGCATCAACGAAGGAGAAAATATATTTGAGTTGTTAGGAAGAAGAGGGAAGAAGTTTTAGCAACTTGGAGAAGTGTTGGGTTGCCGAGAAGCCGTTTATGATATGTTTTAGCAAATCAATGATCTTTTAAACTAAATCACCTTATGAACTAATACATAGCGTATAGAAGATCGTCGTAAGATGACTCTGTACATTTAAGGTAACATAAGTCTATGCTAATTTAAAAAGAATAATTTAATTTACGGAAATCACTTGAATCTTAGGGCTTGTTTGGGGCAGCTGCCCTAGAAAGTTGCTATGCAGAAGTTGCTGCTGATAAGTTGGATGAATGTTTGTTTATTACTATTTGAAAATAGCTGCAGCACAGCTGCTTCTGGACAAATGACAATTCTGCTCCTGTAATGATTCTGTTTATAACAGAACTGTCATAATAATATATTTGATACTTTAAAAGCAAAAAATAACTTCAGAACAATGCAAAAAATAAAACATATTTGATACTTTAAAAACAATATATTTGATACTTTAGAAGTAAAATTCACTTCAGAACAGTACAAAAATGAGATATACACCTCATTTAACAGTGAGTATCATTATTACTAAAATAAATAAAAAAATTATTAAAATAATATTTAATAATATGATAATAGTATTTTTAAAATGGAGACGGAGTATGTCACAAGTCTGATCGTCCTCCAGTGATACTATCTATTCCCGAGTACTCTCGGTTGTAGAATTTGCCAACCTGTCTGTTCACCAGAGGAAGTCACACTTTTTCGTCATTCTCCGGGGGCACTTGTAAAACTGTCTCCCGTAGTTATGTGTCTGACATTACGTCAACATAGAACTCTGAAATCTACAGTGACATAACAATTCTCAGGATGGGCCAGAAATCTTCAAGTTTATATTTTCTGAATGCTTTAAAAAAACATCTATTAGTCATAACAGAAGTAGAAATTTTCTTCAAAAATAATTAATTAATTAGACGCGAGATCTTAGATAACTCAATATACTAACCAACAAATCTATTACTATAAGAAAACAACAAATCTTGTCAAAAAAAGATTCTTGGTTGTCTTTAATCCACGTAATACCAAGCTCGTGTGTCACATATGCATTTTATCAAAAAAGGCTATCTAAAAGAACCTAAGAAATTGCATCACAAAAAAAAGGAAAAGAACTTGCTTGTCTTCAATAGGATTTCACACGTGACACAAATCAATATCGACAATCAGGCCATCTTGAAGAACTCATAAGGGTTAACATCTCATCATGGACCTCTCAAACCCATTAAAAGAAAAAAAATGAAATAAGAGAAAAACACTTACAAACATCGTAAAAAACCAAAACAATCATAATCAAATATACAATGAACAGAAATAAACATGAATTGCATAAAATAAACAAGTAGAAATTGATAAAATAACTACGGTTTTGTGTAGGAGTGAAGTCTCAGAGAACTCAATATACCAATACAGAATTTATTACTATAAGAAGATAACAGACTTTGTAAAAAAAAAAGATTATTGGTTGCCTTTAACCGATTTAATACCATGCTCGTGTATGTCACATATGCATATCACCAAAAAAATGTTATCCAGTAGAAGCTCAAAAATCGCAGCATCGAGAAGAAAAAATGAATTTTATTATCTTCATTAGGATTTCACATGTGACATCAACCAATAACGACTAACAGACCATTCAGAAGAACTCATAAGTTTAAACGTCTTATCATATACCTCAAAAACCCACGAAAAGAAAAAAAAAGAAGAAATGCAAAAAAATAATTTTAAACAGTGTAAAAAACCCAAACAATCAATATCAAATATACAATAAACGAAAATAAACAAAATCGGTCAATTCAACATCTAACAATGACGTCTGTAACCCGCTCCCTTAATTCAACCATTTCTTCGATAGCTTCATCATTCTAGGTGCAACCTTCTTGCGAATCTACTTCTGGCTATGGTATAAATTGTCCTATGTGAAATTTAAATGTTTCAAGCGGGACGTGTAAATGATCATCGTCAGTCATGAAGTCTACATTAGTTGGAGAATGATGCTATCAAATGTAGTTGTGAAGAATCATTGAAATCACTACAATTTAAACCTGTTTTGGAAATTGATACGTCGACATATCACGTCGTATAACCCATTTTTTCTTCCACACTCCAAATGTCATTTCAATTACACCACATAACGAGTAGTGTCTCTTGCTAAACATTTTTTTCCTGCCCCGAATAACTTTGTTAGATCTTTCAAGTTGGGAATGTGATATTTGATATCCGGAAATAACTTTAGATAGCCTGTTTGTAAGGGATATACAAGATCAACCAAATAATATTTATCTGTCCCAAGTACAATAATTAATAATGAACTTAAAAAATATCTGAATATGATTAATAATTGACAAACCTGGAGATGGGTGAGGAAAGTTGTGTTTTCGATTTCTTGTCGGAAAAATGAATATACGATTGTCTTGTGCACTGTTTTTCCAACTAGCCTTAACAAAAGTAAAATACATATTGAAATCAAATATGGCCATCACATTTTTTTGTAGGTGATCCACACCGCCTGATAATGCGACATCTTCATTATTGGATACACGTGCATTCATGTGGATTCCATCAATCGCTTTAATACAGTTCTAATAAATTAAATAAAATTGTGTTAATCATGACTAATGATAGGTGTTATTGTTCACGTTTAAAACGACATGTTGCATAGTGTCGCAATGTTGAATTTGTCCGGCAGTTAAAGGGTAGAAACAATATTGTGCTTTATAGAACATATCTTATTTTATGTGAGTTATGTGAGCATGGACTTTGTTCTGTGATTACCATGAACACTAAAGTCACATGATTTATTTTCATAATAGTTGATCACGTTCTGGAAATGGATCATTTCATTTCATGTTTTAAAACTATCGATTCATCTCACATAACAAATTTGTACTTTCATGAAGCTTTCCAATTTTATCATGCACACATTGATAGTCAAATAAAAGTAGCCCATAAAAGTTTGGATGATTGTTACACTCTTCCATTATAGAACCTGCATTTGGTTTGACTTTTAAATTACCTATAACTGATTTAAAGTACAAATTACAATGGGAAGCATATTGTTGCTAATGCTAGAATCCACGCGTCTAGCTGCATTCCAATTTTGATATTCAATTCTTTCCCACTACTGCTATTACGTCTACGTCGCATCTCTATCTTTTGAAGGTTTTGAAACCTGATTGGGCTGATATTTTCAACTAGTTGGACCATGAGCTAATACCTTAACCTACTTAGAATGAAAAAATCAGCATGCCTAGAGCCAGAGATTATAGAGTCTATGAAACGTATAACAAAAATAAAAAATATGTTTGAATGTGAGCAAAAATATTGTTTTAATCCATTCAAAACTTTCTCAAATTTTTTTGAGCAACAAAACATTAATTCCTTGATTTTCCAAAGATTCATGGTATTCTAAGAAAAATATTTTAGTCTCTAGCACAATGCGAAGCATTAAAATTTTCTTCCACATCATAATTGCATAATCTAATCATTATATGACCCTTTGACCTTTATTGATAAGAAAATATCATTTTTACAAACTAAACAAATATATTCCAAGCTGACTTATGACTGCATTGCTCATGTGCAATGAAGCAAATAAATACTAGAGAACTATTTTTGTTACATCTATTTTCTGTCATAAGTTTCATAAAAGTGAAATTTCATTATGTTATATCGGTATTGGAGTGAGAGTAGGCTGCCAGATCCGCCACAAATCTATTTGTCTGTACCTCATGATACTCAGAAGAATTTTAGAGACTGGATTAAGATGTCTATTTCTCCTCTTGATTTTTTCAGGCTGAACGTAAGGTCATGCGAGCTGAAAGAGCCTTAGCCAAGGTGGAGGAATCCCTGAGGCCTATAGAACGTAAAGCAGACTCTGAAAGTATAACTGAAGAAGAAAGATTCATGTTTCGTAAACTTGGGCTAAGAATGAAGGCCTTCTTGCTTCTTGGTAACTATATTTTGTTTTAAATTATAAATATATTAGTTTATGTGGCTGCAAACTTATCATATCATGTGCTTGGATTTATTAGATTGTTGAGAAACATTTCTTATTATGCTAGGGGCAAATGTGTGAAGTACCATCCCTTATGGTCTCTTTTTCATACATCATCATCTCGAGAAAAGTGCAGGCCAATTTAATCCCAGAGTTTATAAAAGTATTAATTTAGTTTTCAAACTTATGGGTTGAAATAGTCCCCGATGAGAATCATTTTAGTCCTCATAAAAACAGTCTTGGGTCTAATTATAAACTCTCGGACTATAATGACCCGTCTAAATAGTCAGGGGACTATTCTGACTTTTTATTTGGTACCATCACTAAACCAAAAGTTTGCTTGAATATCAGTCTTGCATTCTAACATAGCATTTCCATTATCTTGGTTCACCTTCTGTGTCAATCTGCTGACTAGTTCTTAAGTTGCATCATTCTTTACCTTCTTTTTATACATTGTTTTTTTATAAATTCAAATCTAATTAATTTAACAGCAGAATGTCAAATCAATCCTTAGTTTCATGAGCCAGTTTTGTGCGGATCTATTACTTGAGATAAATGAACCTAGCCATATAGTTAATTAGATCTAAGAGGTATTCTAATACTGTTGTTTTTAATATTAGCTAAGATGGGAGAAATAGTTATTAGGATATATTTCTCCCTTTGATCTACCAATCCTCAAGAGTGGCTGACTATCAATTTCTAAGTGAAATTTACATACGTAGCACACAATTCTTATGTATTTACATATCGCACACCTAAACTTCCATATTTACATACATTGCACGTTGATGCTTTAAACCTATGCATGAAAATGTCTATTTAATTTTTAAGAAGTGGTAAGAGTATGTGGTATTAAAGATTTGAGTGCTATGTGTGTAAATATAAAAGTTTAGGTGTGCGATATGTAAATACATCAGAATTGTGTGCTATGTATATACATGCCCCCATCTTTAATTAGTTGACCATGGGCATAAGGGTAGGAATACTTTTAGGGTGTGTGGAGATATTTCTTCATGAAATGGGGAAAAAAAGGATATTGTACTGTTAATCATTTTGTGTGATCTTCTTTCTGTAAATGTTTTGCTCAATTTCCAAGGTGCTAATTGGTTTCAGGAAGGAGAGGAGTTTTTGATGGAACAGTTGAGAACATGCATCTGCATTGGAAGTATAGGGAGCTGGTGAAGGTCATTGTGAAAGCCAAAACTTTTATGCAAGTTAAGCACATTGCACTATCACTCGAAGCTGAGAGTGGCGGAGTTTTGGTTTCTGTTGACAAGATATCTAAGGGTTATGCAATTGTTGTTTTTCGTGGGAAGGACTATCATCGACCTCCTACACTCCGGCCAAAAAATCTCCTTACGAAAAGGAAGGCCTTAGCTCGTTCAATAGAACTACAGCGCCATGCGGTAATTTTTCCATTCATATTTGGAACTTCTGCTTGATTTTTTCTCCTAATTGCTTAGAAACCATATCTAACAGAACCTGATGTGTACTTTGCTAACTTTCAATATTTTTTTTTTCCTGAAATAGGCTCTAAACAGGCATGTTTCAAGTTTGCTCAACAAGGTTGAGAAGTTGAAGGCTGAATTGGTATGCGCCATATTTTTGTTTGAAATTCAGAGCTTGCTTCTTCTTCTATGAGAAACCTCTACTGGACAAAAGTTACTGTACTAATTACCAGAACTTTTTTTTTAAATTTCTTTATATGTCTGCATTCTAATGGTTTGTATGGTTCTTTATTTCTTGTAGCTTATGTCCTCTCTAATTATATTTCTTTTCAAAGGGTAAAATGGAAGATGTAGAAGGCCAAGGTGATGATGAATTGTACAGCAATCTTGATCAAGCTTATAATAGCGAAGAGGAGGAAAATGAGGTAAATAGATAAGTTTCTAGAAAGAAAATTATACTTAAATGATACACAGTCTTTTGTAGTTTGATGAATTGGAAACTCTAATGATGCCCGCTTGTTTGTTCTTGGCCTTTTCTCATAAAGTAATTTTCTGGTTTATATAACTAAAAAAGATCACCAAGCTTTGTTAAATACCTCATAATTTCAATTAGAATAAGGCTTCAAACCAATACATTTATTCTACCATTGTCATAAACTAAACTCTCTACTATGAAGCTACAATTAAATCTTTGAATTATACCGTTGTGATGAGCATCTCTATTCCCGCACAAGTAAATGACTTGTGGTTGTTGATGTCACAAGACTTCTTTACTGATGACCTTGCATTAAAATATTTTACATGAACTTTGGATTCATCAAAAGTTCTATGCACATTTCAAATGTCTTCTACTTTCATTAAAAAAATAGTATTTGAAACTTATTGAATGGAAGCACTTGGTTTTTCAAAATAGCCGTGATGGAAGCTAAATTTCAAAGCCTCTAGTCAACATAATTATTGCCAAACATTGTAAACCCGACATGACCGTCCATGATTTAGCTTGATCCTATCTGCTTTGACACTTGTTGTAAGGCACCCTTGATCCAGCTTGTAAGGGACTCAGGTAACATAATCGCATGGACACATACCTCTCGCAAACTCAGTCTATGATGATGAACTCAATGACCATCTCGCTTATCCTGGAGAGGCACTAACCAACAAGGAAAATTAACTTTTTATCAAAGGGGCATACCTTGACTTATTGCCCTTTGAAGCTATTGATGTGACCCTAAGGCGAGAATTGATGTCTCCTAAACATGTAACAAGGGGCAAGAGTTCTGGTGTTTATATCATTTGATAGTCCTACTTAAATGTATATATAAAGGTCTTATGCTGGTTGTGTACTCATGTATCTTGTTTTAAATTCAAAATCAAACATTTTGGATGCTTTGCTCTGTGTGATCATCCCTTAAAATTCCTAGATTGATTAGCTAGATTCATAAGCTCAATTTCTAACTTGGGAATTGATAGCTTCTTCTAGAGAATCCACCCGCATCTAGAGAATCCACCCGCATCGATGCACTGCCTATTGTTTAGACTATTTAAGCGCTATCAAATGGGGTTAGAGCCCTTAAGGTGTTATGGTTACCCAATGTCTAAAGCATTTTATGCCAACACAGATGTTCACTACAGTGTCCATTGGAAATTGATCTTATACTTCATAGATTTACATTGAATACGACGAATGTTTTTGTAAAGAATAAGATAATAATCATCACCTTAATTATATTGGGTGAAATAATAAATTTTGAAGTTCCGCTGTATTCCAAGTATGAAGATCTTGCTAAGTTGATTATTTTAATCAAATATTTTTAAACTTTATATAGTTGTAGCATAGTCAGCTTAGCAATAGTCTGATTATCTTCATATATTCATACTCTTTTTGGTGTTATTGGAGTTGTAACTCTATTTCTTACATTTTTTCCCAACCTAATTTGTTTATCCTTAATATTTGCTACTTCGAAACTTGGGAGTTCTTGTCCCTGCATTAAATTTTGCTTTTCTTTAAAGAACACATCCTTGTTTCTCCAAGCAATTTTCACATCTTCCTATGTAAAGTTATCATCATCAAATCCTAAATTATTTTATTGTTGAACCCTCTATCAAATCGAAGTAAGCCACTTGTCTCACTGCCTAGCACACCTTAGCAATGATGCCTTCCGGATAAGTGTGAAGTTTGACCTAGACTTGCCTCTATTGAGAGCCTAGGCGAGCACTAGACTGTCTTTAACCACCCGGAATGTTTATATGTTGGTACGTTTTTGAGTTAGAGATGTTCAAGGCATTACATAAATTTTCTAATAAACTATTCTAGTAATGCTAACTGATGCATCTTAAAAACGCCTATTCCTGGACGCTTAATTCTATGCTAGGGACTTGCTTCTACGACTCGTCATCTCTTGCTATTATTATATTTTTTAGGCGGCTTAACATTTCTTGCACTTAAGTGATTGGGCTCTCCTATAATATATCGATTACGCCTTCTAAATGCAATTGCGGACTCCCTAGCAATGTCAGCAAATTTGCATGTTCATGACAACCAATTTTTAGGCTTAAGTACATTGTCTAGCTCCATAAATCAAATTCAAGTTGGTTTCTACTGACCAAGGAAACAAACACTCATTTCCTTTAATTGAGTGCATATCAAGATATTATCTAGGTTCTAGTTCATTTACATCCGTAGTGTTACTTCATAGTTTTGGCTTTGTCCTCTGATATGTATAGTGTTGCAATGCAGGATTTGTAAAGGCTTCGAATAGTTCATGAAGTGGTAAGAAGATGAGAGAAGATGAAATTTGGTACATATCTGAGGAAGTAGACATGCAAAGTATCATTTTCATTCAACAATCATAATCTCATAAGTCTATTAGATGATATTTAGAGTTCTATTTATAATAAAAGACCATATAAAATAGGATTATATAATCATATATATCTTAAATTTATAAATGGTCATCTCATTATCAAAATAAAAATATAGGCTAAAAATTTACCACTTCGTATTTAGGGAGGACTAGCGGGAAACAAAAGTTACTAGAATACATTCATTAAGAGGTTTAGTCATAGATCTTGTTGAAACAATCAAACATTTTTGAAGAAGTAATAATTAATGGGAGAATTCTTGACTCCAAGATTGAACTTTGGGCTATTTGTCTTGAAGTAGACTATTGGTGATATTATTCTAAGACTCGTAAAAATTATTTAGGTAGTGAATTCTGTGGGGAGGTGGTTGTAGAATTACGAGGGAATGAAATTATTTGAGGTCAGTGGTATTTGGAAGGAGTATGAGGTGAAATCTTCTATTTGATAGTAGATTCAGAGCATTCGGTGAAAAGGTGAAATACGGGTGGTGAGGAGGATTCGCCACCTCTTCCCGAGCAAACTACAGACACACCAATTGTAATAGGAAGATGATACAACATTTCAGAGAGCAAAAATTTAGAGAATAAACTTTCAAAATATATAAAAAAAATCTAAGTTTTGAAACAGTTAGAATCTAATCTAGAAAAAGTTCCATAATAGAAAATAACATAATGAAAAATAAATAAGAAAGAAACATAAAAGGCAAAATATTGTAGAAACTTGATTGGGAATGCATCCCAAGCAGGATGTCATCTTGTGATTGCGGGATGAAGCCACGATCTGGCAAAAACGAGAAAGCCGAGCAATAGGAGCTGCATCCACCAAAAAATTGTGTCCCGTCATTTTCTCCATGCAGGAGAGGTTCCTTCTTCTCTGAAATGGCCTAGATTCTATCGTCGGATATGCTTTCCCACAAAGCGCCAAGGAGATTTCTAAAATTGCAGTTCACAACTCCTATCTGGTCATCAATACATGGGTGCATTGCTGATTTGAACTAAAATTTTGTGACTAACTTACGTGCTAGCACTCCAAAAGTGGCCAAGGGATTTCATATCTGTCTGAAGTAATGCTCCTTGGTATACCATGAAGATAAACTATCTCTTTGACTTTTAATTTTGCCATATGTGATACATCCATTGTCTTGTGGCATGGAGCAAAATATAGCCTTAGAGAAATGGTCTATCATTATCATGACAAAATTATTGTTTTGTAATGCCTGAAGCATCCTTAATATTGTTTTGCTATCTCTGAAGCAACTTTATAATTAAAATTTATACTCAAGTTTATCTTTAGGCAACTCAAACATGCTATTTCCAAAGTCTATTATGGTTTAATAAATTGTCATACTTCTTTGGCATAATCAGAGTTGGAGCTATATTTAGGCTAGTTCTCTCACGAACTAAGTCTCATCAAGTGTGTAACAAGTTTTATTTTCTTGCAAATTTTTTTATTTGGTTGGTCGCATCCCATAGGTGAGTGGTTTTGGTAGTAAAAATATTGTTATGAGGTCTATTGCAAGTTGAATGGCTTTCAGTGGTAGTCACGAAAGAGTTAAACTGTCAGTCATGACATTCAACAACTCCCTCATCAAGGGTAGCCCCTTTTTTTAGTATGGGCTCCTTGGACTCACTCCATTCTATGACAACTAATGCTAATCCCCTAATCCTGATGAATTTTCTCTTCTAGGCTCGGCTTGAGTCACTAACATATCTCCTCGTTGGCTGCAAGCTGATACACTTCAACATCTTCATTTTCTCTTATGTAACTTTCCATTTCTTTAAGTTCTCCATGCTCAATGAAAAAAAGTATTCTCATATTTGGTCAATTTGAGGCATATTAATATTTGGTCAATTCTGAAATAATCGTATTTTAAAAAAAGAAACAATTAATTAAAATAAAATTTTTACTTGATGGATGGGCCGATTTAAAGAGGTTAATTATCTAGATAGTTTCATTTTTACGAGATGCCTTATTCGAATCAAATAATAGAAATGACACAACGACATAGATAATAAAGAGTGAAGAGGAAGGGGAGCGAGGAAAGGCAAAAAGAAGTGAGCAGTCATGCAAGTGACCTACTTCATCTAGGAAGAGGAGCGCAGTCCCATGTGTAACCCTAGTCGAGGCCGAGCGGCTCATGTGTGGGAGAAAGGGGAGCGGCTGTGGTGAAGCGTCTTGCATGAAATATGAGGCAGTACACCCCTTAGGCTTCAACAAAGTTTGCAGGTATTTGTGGGAGGAGTTCCGGTCCTGCTAGTGCAGATTTGAAGTTGAATTAAGCGACTTCAAAGAGAAAGGGGTAGGTGAATGCCTATTGTGCGAGAAGGAAGAGCCAACCGAGCCCTAACATGTGGTACAAGAGAAGATCGAGCCTTGTGTGAGGTTTGTGAGGTTTTGAGCTGAAAAAAAGGGAGGAAGGAGGCGATTCATACAAGAGTAACGTTTTGTTATTATGGGAGAAGAAATGAAAAGCTGATAGGAAGCAAGCAGTCGAGTGAACTGAAAAGAAGAAGAGGAAACAAACAGTTAAAAGCTGAAGTGAGGAAGAGGAAAAGAAGAGTGGATTGGGCGAGGAATCGGGGGAACTGAAGGCTACTTCAACCTATAAAAGGGATGTGAGGGATGCAGAGGGAGACCAACTTACCTGGAGTCGAGAAACAAGTGAAGGAGAGGACAACGATGCGGGAGAAGCCTAGTCGATGATGAGGAGGTCTTAGGAAATATTGGCTTCGTGGGCAAGATGTGGAGGGACGACGATTGTGTTGTGACATAATTGAAGAAGTTGAACTGGAGAATCACAGAGGACATGCAAAGGAGCCATGCGAAGGAGCCGTGCGAAGGAGACTATAGGGCGACTGAGATAAAAAGTTCAAATTGGTTTATGAAGTTGATTTGATAATATATATTTGTGTGTGCGCGTGTGCGTGTGTGTATAGTACCGCTCACTGTGATTATATGGCTGACATCTGCATTGGCAATTCTAAGTCCCCTGAGGTCACCAGTTTGAGCTCGCCCGAGTGCATCTGTCTTGCAGCGTGGGATCAAGTGGTTAGACACATGAGGGTGGCTGGGTGCTTGTATCATAGCCTCCGACCATCCTTCTTTAAAAAAAAAATGTATATATATATGTAAAATAATAATAATATAATAAAAAATTTTGAATAGAAAAATAAGCATAATAAAATAATGGAAATTTAATGCTTAGTCAATAATAAAAAGTTAATAGTTTACTTAAAATAATAAATAAATTAAATTTTATATCATGTTTATGTTAGGTTTTCACTTTAGAAAAGTCAAAGTCGGGGCAAAATAATCGGCATCGATGTGAGACTTATACTTTTAAATAAAAGTAATAATTTGTTTATTCTCAAATATATTTACAGTTAATGATATTTGTGTATACTTTATGTTGATTAAGATATTATTTTCATTATTGGTCATATCATCATGGATGTTGTAGCTATTTATTCATGCGTTTGATGCATGTTTTATATAGTATATTGAATTGAATGTAATGAACACATATGTATGATGATTGCTTGTATGTGTATGATTGACTATGATGGAACACTCTTTGATGATAATAATGAGGAAACACTAATGTATTCGCGTCTGTAAATGAAAAAAAAGATATTGATATTAATGTGCCTTAATTGACTTAATTTTTAGACGATGTCTCCTGCAACGGTCGTATAAATATAAAATGATATTTATTTGTTAATGATATATACCTCTTTTAGCATGTTAAATTTTTCCATTGTTTTATAAATAAATTAATCTGACATGCATATTGTTCTTTCTTTTCCTTGTATTGCTGTAGTTTAGAAATATGAGTATTCACTAGCTCGTTTAACTTACAATTATTGTAAATAAATTTTCAGGTTTAATTAAAATTTTAAAAGATGAGCGATAGGAGAGAATATGTTTATAGAAGACGCAAACAACCTTCAACGAGATAAATTTAATTGTACCACTTTAATCTGATTTGTAGTGTCTCTTTCATCTGTTAAATTGTAGTTGAATATTGAAAATTTAATTCACACATTCTGATCATCTATACCTGTCTTGGTTAATTCTAAGCCCCAGGCCGGGTCATGATAAAAGCGATATCAGAGACCAAGTTTTAGGATGCATTAATTTAATATTTATAAAGGAGTCGATAGAATAATTATAAGAAAATTTTTAAATTTTAAATTAACTCCAAGTAATAATTATCCATTCGGACATAGTGATACATTCGAAGTCATAGAAGAAGAAAATTCAATAGAAAATAAAAAAAATACAGACAACTATAAATGTGAACACGAATATCCTCACCCAAATGATGATGACAATGACTCGGCTGATTCAGAAGTCCAAATCATAGCCTATCGAAAGTGATACAGTTGCTATGACACTTAAAGATATTTCAAGATCTACGTTCACCTCTGTTCAAGGAAGTTGAAGATGCAATTGAAGCAGAGAACTGATTAATAAGGATAGAGAAGATACTAGATAGCATGACTTATCCGGATGAAAGAAGAGTACCATTGACGACGTTTGTGCTGAATGGAGAAGCCGAAAGGTAGTGGCTTGAGCAACATCAGGATATGTTATGGGACATAAATAATATGTTGATAAGTTGGGAGTAGTTCATGGAATTTTTTAGAGAGCGGCTCGTACCTCTTTGCTCAACGACAGATGCAAGAAAAGTTTATCAAGTTGAGAAAAAGGAGAGAGGACAATCATGCAATATGAAGCATAATTCACTTCATTATCAAGGTATGCATCACAATTGATTGATACCGCAGATGAAAAAATGCTACATTATTTTTGGGATTAAGTGATTTGATCAGTTAGTCGTTAGTACCATTAGAAATCAATGAATATTCAGTATTAGGAACGAGCATGAAGAGTGGAGATCGACTACCGCTTAAAGAGATGCACAAGAGGAAGATTGTAGAAGAACATGTAGATCACTCAAAAGCATCCAGCGAAAAGAAGTCTAAGAATAATTTAGGTAGACTTAGCAGAGGTATGATTCAGGATACTGGAGCAACTTGTGTCAAACACGGAAGACAACATAAAGTTCAATGCTTGACGGGCTCTAACACTTGCTATCAGTGCTTTCAACATGGTCATGTAGCAAGATATTGTCCATCTCTTAGCCAGAAAAGCGTTGAAGATCATAAATCATGTGGAACTCCTTTATAGAAGTTGGCAGGTGAGCAGAAAGAGATAGTCAATAGCTTTGGCTCTGACCTATGATCAACCAAGACAACTGGTTCGACATCGAGTATATTCTCTGACTTATAGTTAGCCTGAAGAATCTACTGCTGCTAATCATGATGAGGTCTGATTAATTTAGTGTTATTTAGCATGTTTTCGTGCTTCAATAATTGTGTTAAGAAGTATAGTTGAGTTCTCTTGTTTCAAGTCTTTATTTTTCAAGTGATCACTTTTCATGAATGACCCTAACTTCATGGATAACTAATGTTGATGACTTAAAGTCTATTTATAAATTTTGAGGACAGTTTTTGTAAGTAGGGAAGATTGTAATGTTTTCTTATCATGGGAAAAGAAACAAGAAGCCGATAGAAGCGAGGAGTCAAGTGAACCGAAAAGAAGAAGAGGAAGCGATTAGTTACAAGACAAGGAGAGGAAGAGGAAATGAAGAATTGATAAGATGAGGAACTAGGGGAATTGAAGGCTACTTCGACCTATAATAAGGACGTGAGGGATGCAGAGGGAGACCAACTTACCTGGGAGTCTAGCAACAATCGAAAGAGAGGAGAATGGTGCGGGAGAAGCCTTATCGACGATAAGGAGGTTTGAGGAAGTATTAACGTCGGGGTTGAGTTGTGGAGGGACGACGATTGTGTTGTGACGTAATAGCCTTGCGAAGGGTACTTTAGAGCAACGAGGTAAAATATAAAAAGAGTTTATGAAATTGATTTAATATATATATATNATATATATATATATATAAAGAGCAATTCATGGCTCCTTACGTGTTAATTTCAAAATATGCGATTACAAAGATTTTTGAGAAAACCAGGATCCCCTCTATAAAATAAAAACAAAGCATCCTAAGTGTCTGTTTTCCTCGGTACAACTCTAGCCAAAAAGGATAAAAAGCGTATCCAAAAGGAGATAAGCCCAAAAAATACATGTATCAAACCAAAACGTATACCCAAATAAATGACGTATACCCAAAATGAACATGTATAAGAAAAACAACAAGGTAAGAAAACTTGTAAGCCGAAGAACAACTTTATGAGGGCAGGGACCCGGCGAAGCAACCTCCAAAAACCTGCATCTCAGAAGAGCTGAAACATGGAGGCATTGGTTAGTGTAAATGGAAAGAAAGATTATTGTGGTCCAAGTTCTTCCAAAAATCCAAACAGCAAAAACAGACAATTCGAGGCAAGACAAGCACCCCGCAAAACTACCACCAAAATCCAACAAACCGAGCCAGTACAACCCTCCCAAAAAATAATAGTGGCAAAGAATATTGGAGCCGTGGGCCTCCAAAAATAAAGGATACTGTCTTTTAAAAATATCCAGCCTCTAAACACCCATGAAAACCATCAAAGCAAACTGAAAACAGTGCCTCTCATACTCCATACCCCTCATAACAATCATCCCAAAACACCTCTCAAATAAAACAAAGGAGCCCTGGGCCTCCTCACACACCGAAATGCACCATGAGAGCTATCTGTAAATAAGAAAAGCAGTAGTAAAAGCCACCCACCCCGTGGCTCCAAATGACCTCCACCGCAAAATCCAACACCTGCAACCCCATATAGGGAGCCAAGGGCCTCCCAAAAATTTGACCGACTTTTTATATGCTTAAAATATAAGATAAATATGGACGTAATAAATATTCAATAATTGTAAAGTCATCCTTATCAACGTAAGTATACGTATCGCTTAAGTAATATGAAGCTCTAATGAAGTCCTAGAAATCGATCCCACAGGGATTGGTTTAGAATTATGAACTAAAATATTAGAAAATCAATACTTTAATCACAACAACGAAGTTCAATTTGCTTATCTGTCACTAATAGACAATTAAAATAAATAGGTAATTTTAATAACTATTAAATAACTAATGATACTAATGAGGGTTTAATTGTGATATTCAATATATAAGAAAACATTATTCTCCTTGTTAAGAAATTATAGTGAATGGATAAAGTGAATAAGTTCAATTTATATTGTGCCAAATAAGAGCATACTTATTCTTTACCCTTTGGTCCAGACATAAAGAACATTGACTAATCCTACGTTTGTTTACTAAATCTGCGGTTAGGCTGGGAGGATACCGGCTCGCACTTCGGAACTCCCACGTTCCCCTAACCTGAGAACTAACATCTACACTTCAACATAAACGATAGGACTAAATTGACCCAACCGATAGGACCGAATTGAGGATTTTAGTCTGTCACTCTAAAATCTCCAATTCTATGCCCTGATGAATTAGGGATTTAGTCTGTCACTCTAAAATCTCCAATTCTATGCACCCAAACGATAGGACCGAATTGGGGATTTTAGTCTGTCACTCTAAAATCTCCAATTCTACGTCTACCGGCTCTCACTTCAGAGCTCCCACGTTCCCCTTGCTTGAGGGCTAACATCTACACTTCAACAGAAACGATAGGACTAAATTGACCCAACCGATAGGACCGAATTGAGGATTTTAGTCTGTCACTCTAAAATCTCCAATTCTATGCCCTGATCCCACGTTCCCCTCACATGAGGGCTAACATTTACACTTCAGCACCCAAATGATAGGACCAAATTGCGTTCCCCTCCCCTGAGGGCTAACATCTACACTTCAGTACCCAAACGATAGGACCAAATTGGAAGATTTTAGTTGCCTGAGGGCTAACATCTACACTTCAACACCCAAATGATAGGACCAAATTGAGGATTTTAGCTTTCCACTCTAAAATCTCCAATTCTACGCTCGATAATTTTTATTTCCCTATTTATTTGCACCAAATTGGGGATTTTAGTCTGTCACTCTAAAATCTCCAATTCTACGCTCGATAATTTTTTTTCCATATTTATTTGCACCCAACTTTTCACTCTAAAATCTCCAATTCTACGCCCGATAATTTTATTTCCCTATTTATTTGCACCCAACTTTCCTCTAAAATCTCCAATTCTACGCCTGATAATTTTATTTCCCTATTTATTTGCACCCAACTTCTAATCTAAAATCTCCAATTCTACGCCCGATAATATTATTTCCCTATTTATTTGCACCCAACTTCCGAGGGCTTTGTAAAATCTCTAATTCTACGCCCGATAATATTATTTCCCTATTTATTTGCACCCAACTTCCAAAGGCTTTGACCTAAACGATAGGACTAAATTGACCCAACCGATAGGACCGAATTGAGGATTTTAGTCTGTCACTCTAAAATCTCCAATTCTATGCCCTGATGAATTAGGGATTTAGTCTGTCACTCTAAAATCTCCAATTCTATGCCCAAACGATAGGACCGAATTAGGGATTTAGTCTGTCACTCTAAAATCTCCAATTCTATGCACCCAAACGATAGGACCGAATTGGGGATTTTAGTCTGTCACTCTAAAATCTCCAATTCTACGTCTACCGGCTCTCACTTCAGAGCTCCCACGTTCCCCTTGCTTGAGGGCTAACATCTACACTTCAACAGAAACGATAGGACTAAATTGACCCAACCGATAGGACCGAATTGAGGATTTTAGTCTGTCACTCTAAAATCTCCAATTCTATGCCCTGATCCCACGTTCCCCTCACATGAGGGCTAACATTTACACTTCAGCACCCAAATGATAGGACCAAATTGCGTTCCCCTCCCCTGAGGGCTAACATCTACACTTCAGTACCCAAACGATAGGACCAAATTGGAAGATTTTAGTTGCCTGAGGGCTAACATCTACACTTCAACACCCAAATGATAGGACCAAATTGAGGATTTTAGCTTTCCACTCTAAAATCTCCAATTCTACGCTCGATAATTTTTATTTCCCTATTTATTTGCACCAAATTGGGGATTTTAGTCTGTCACTCTAAAATCTCCAATTCTACGCTCGATAATTTTTTTTCCATATTTATTTGCACCCAACTTTTCACTCTAAAATCTCCAATTCTACGCCCGATAATTTTATTTCCCTATTTATTTGCACCCAACTTTCCTCTAAAATCTCCAATTCTACGCCTGATAATTTTATTTCCCTATTTATTTGCACCCAACTTCTAATCTAAAATCTCCAATTCTACGCCCGATAATATTATTTCCCTATTTATTTGCACCCAACTTCCGAGGGCTTTGTAAAATCTCTAATTCTACGCCCGATAATATTATTTCCCTATTTATTTGCACCCAACTTCCAAAGGCTTTGACCTCCCTAAATCTTAGATGTAATCTTCACTTTTGTTGTAAAACTCAACATATTTTAACAAAACAAATGACCAGATTGGAAGTAAATTAAGATCGAATTGAAAAGATTATGACAATTTCTTAAACATTTTTGGCTTCACCAATTTAAATCACCATTTCACAAATCTCGAGACAAGGAGAAAGACAGAGAAAATTAATCAGATCTCATGGGGAAAACACAATAAAACTCGAAATTCATATATAAACTCAAAGTCATACAAACTACAACAAGTAAATAACTTATATCTATTTTTCTTCAAGAACACTCCTCGAAGTTCCTCTGAATCTCTTCCTTTCTTTACAGCACACAAAATTTTTCTTCGAAGCAGCGAGGAAGAAATATCTCACTTTCCCTCTACTCTTACAATCTCTCGAAGAATTTCTCATAATATTGGAACCTTTCTAATATCTAGGAACTCTCTCTGACACTTCCTTCTTCCCTAGATTCTCTTTCCCCTCTAATTTTCGGCCAAAATAGTTATTAAAGTTGTGCATGAGCTTTCCCAAGAGTTGCCTAAGCATCCCTTCAAAATTTGGTCTTATCCAAAGCTTGAGTAGGCATAACCGCCGAGCTCGCCGTCGGCGGACTTCTGAAGAATTTTGTCCTGTAGCCTCGGGAAAAACTCGTCGTCGGCGGGGTGAAGGGCGCCGTCGGCGGCCTAGTTCAAATTTCCACATTTTGGTCATTTTCGCTCCAAATTCGCTCATTTTTGCTCCAATGACCCTAACTCATCATTCCTGCAACAAAACATTNAACCTTTTAAGGGTGAATGCACATTTTCATGCATAAATTTTAATGTGAAACCATTATATGTTTAAATATCAATGCTCAGGTGTCAGATATGAAAATAGAAAAGAATTGTGTAGCATGTATGTGAATTTTCTTTTTTTTAATGGTGAACAATTAATCTTAATATAATTCTAGTTGGTGATCTTAAAAAATACAATTATCATTTTTAACCATTAAGCTATATGTCCTTTAATTATTAATCTTTACTTCTATGGCCTTTGATTATGACCTTCGATGCTCTTCCACAAAAGAAAAAAAAGGTTTTATATGAAACCGATTTTTACTAGAAATATTATGTTGTCCAATACAAAACCTAAAATGCCTTGATATATTGGCAATAATAAAGAAATAGAGAAAGGGAGAGAGGGAGATAATTGTCATAATGCCTTTATAAGACTATATTGCACTAATCCTTTTTTTTCTAGCGAGAGAAGTGTAGCTTTGGGTGATCAAATTATTAAAATGTGTGAACAGTTTAGATATCTCGGTTCTATTGTTCAAAGCGATGGTGATATAGATGTGGATGTTATTAGTAGAATTCAAGTTGGTTGGTTGAAGTGGTGGAATGCTTCGAGTTTTTTGTTTGATAGAAAAGTACCACTTAGATTGAAAGGAAAATTTATAAGATGTTGAGGAGACCTGGGTGTAGAATGGTGGTCTTTAAAAGAGAAGCATAATACTAAGTTAAGTGTTGCCGAGATGAGAATGGTTAGGTGGATGAGTGGCTTTACACTTAGAGACAAAATGCGAAATGGATATATCTGTGATAGGGTTGGTGTAGCTCCAATGACAGACAAAATTAGAGAGAGTCGTCTTAGATGTTTTGGTCACATTAAACGTCGATCATCTGTTGATTCGATTAGGAGAGTAGATGTTTTAGATTCGACCTATGTTAAGAAAGGCAGAGCTAGACTTAGGAAGAAATGGGCTTATTGTATAAAAAATGATCTTAATTTACTAGAACTAAATGAAAATATGGCACTAAATAGGACAGGCTTATTGTATAAAAAATGATCTTAATTTATTAGAATTAAATGAAAATATGACACTAAATATGACGTAATGGAGAAAAACGATTCATGTAGCCGAGCCCACTTAGTGGGATTAAGGCTTTGTTTTTGTTGTTGTAGAAACTATGATGATATTTTGTTATTCCTGTGTTGGAAAATTTTGACCTAAATTTTGTGTTGATGTTGTGTTGATGTTTTGAATGAATTTTCGCCATACCGTTGGTTTTCTTTTCTATTAGCCCGTTCTTCTGCATTGAGCTTGTGTGTCTAGGCATGAATATCCTCTTCAAGATTTCCATTAGCTATCATTTTTGTTGACTTAAATCTCAAATTATGTTCAAATATTGTGAATGATAAAAATTTTAGTACAGTTAAATTTAGAAGGTCTAATATCGATACAACTATACAAGTTTATGTGTGATTCTGATAAGAGCGGTGAAATGGGAAGTGGAGAAGTTCCAAGATAGATCATAGGAACTATTATGACCTTGAAGTATATTAATATGAATTCAAATGTGAGTGTTAGAGAGAAAATCAAAAGCATAGTAGAGAGAAGACATGGGAATGAGAGGAAGCCTGAAGAGGCTAAGTGTCTATTTAAGGTTGCTTATAGGGTTATATTTGTCTTTTCACAAGGCTTACCACCGGATATATAAATTTATTTACTATCCCTAATGTGCTCTAAGGTTTACTCCTTCATTTGGAGACACATTTCTGGAGATGTCGAGAGTTCCTAGAGCTTTTGAGCGGTTGAGAGGTAAGTCATTCAAGCTTGAGAGAATGTGAGCTCCTTTACCCCCCCCCCCCCTCAAGGTGATGATCAGAGGATCTGATTGTTAGCTTGTTCGTTGGGTTTTTGTGTCTTGTAATCAGTAGAGGCTTGTTAGTGTTGGAGCTCGCTACAGAAGTCCCAAACAGCGCCTACTCCCGATCGCGAACGGCGCCTACTCCTGTTCGCGAATCGACGCGATCTTTCCCGCCTCCGCTTCTCCTATATTCGCGAAACCGCTTAAGAAGGCTTGGATTGCTCGCTCGCGAATCACTCGCTCTCCCGTCTCCGTCTTTCCAGATTCACGAAATCCACGAAATCCGCTGAAGAATACTTTCTTCCTTAGTTCGCAAAACAGAAACAGAAAGGAGATTTTCTTCTTTGGTTCTTCTTGAGACTTACGGGAAGCATAAGAAGGAAGAAGAAGATAGTGAAAAAGAAGGTGTTCTTCTTGGTGACTTGTGACAGAAGAGAAATAGGTTTTCTCTTGTATATTTTTCTTTTTCTTCGGTGTTCTTGCTCTTGGGTGAATCTTGGTGTAAAGAGAAAGATCAAGTGAGAGATCCTTCATTGTCGTTGTGATCAAACTGGTGTAAATTTCCTCAATTAGTAAAATCCTCTGCAACTCCGTGGATGTAGGCAATTTGCCGAACCACGTAAATCTTTGTGTTCTTTTGGTGTGAATTTTCTCGTGCTATTTTATTCGCCTCGTCGTCGATCGTTTTAAATTTCATATACACCACAAAAACTGGTATCAGAGCAAATGACTACAGACGAAGTGAAGATTTCAGGAATCGAGAAGTTCGATGGCGCAGATTTTGGTTATTGAGGATGCAGATAGAGGACTACCTCTATGGGAAGAAACTTCATCTTTCGTTATTGGGGAAAATACCTGAAAGAATGGATGAGACTGAATGAAATCTGTTGGATCGACAGGTTCTGAGGGTTATTCGATTGACCCTATCGAGGTTCGTTGCACACAACATCGTCAAGGAGAGGACGACTGCAGATCTTATGACAGCCCTGTCAGGTATGTATGAAAAGCCATCGGCGAATAACAAGGTATATCTGATGAAGAAGTTATTCAATTTGAAGATGGCGGAAAGTACATCTGTTGTACAATGCCTGAATGATTTCAGTACCATCACAAATCAATTATATTCTGTGAAAATTGAATTTGATGATGAGATACATACACTGATCTTGTTGGCTTTATTGCCAAATAGCTGAGAAGCTATGAGGATGGTGGTTGTTTGTAATTCTGCAAGTAAATTTAAACTGAAATTTGAAGATATTCTTGATTTGATTTTGGCTGAGGAGGTGCGCAGAAAAGATTCAGGCGAGATCTCAGATTCGAGTTCGGCACTAAATGTTGATTCCAGAGGGAGATCACTTGACATGAACTCAAACAGGGGAAGATCAAAATCAAAGAATAGAAGCAGGAGCAAGTCAAGGCCTGGTAAACAAGTAACTTGCTGAAATTGTGGCAAAACTGGCCACATAAGGAGGGACTGCAGGAATCTTAAGAAGAAGGAGATTGACAGTGCGAATTTGGTAACTGAAGAATCACATGATGCACTACTGCTGACAGTTCATAGTCCTATTGATGACTGGATACTGGATTCAGGAACTTTGTTCCATATAACTTTCCATTGGGAATTGTTGCGGAATTATGTTGCATGTGACTTTGGAAAAATACATCTGGCAGATGGAGAAGCTCTGAATGTGGTTGGAATGAGAGATATTGACATTGCACTTCTAAATAAAAACAAGTGGACTCTGCAAAATGTCAGGCACATTCCTGAATTGAAGAAGAACCTCATTTCTGTTGGGCAGCTTGATGAATGTGGACATTCAGTAGTTTTCTCAGATAGTACCTGGAAGGTTGCTAAAGAAGCTTTGGTATTGGCTCAGGGTAAAAAAACAGGTACATTGTATATGACTACTGGTTTAATTAACAGTGTTGATACTACTGTTGCAGAGAGCACAACAGAGTTGTGACATTGCAGACTTGACCACATGAGTCAAAGAGGTATGAAAGAATTTCAATCCAGAGGCAAGCTACCAGAACTGAAGTCAGTTGATTTCAGCATGTGCGAGAGTTGCATTATGGGGAAGCAGAGGAATGTCAGTTTCTTGAAAGGTGGCAGAACGCCAAAGGCAGGAAAACTGGATCTCGTACACACAGATGTGTGGGGACCTTCTCCAGTGGCATCTCTTGGAAGCTCTCGTTACTACATCACATTCATTGATGATCACAGCAGAAAGGTATGAGTTTATTTCTTGAAGTATAAATCTAATGTATTCAGTGTGTTCAAGACTTGAAAGGCTATGGTTGAGACAGAGACATGCTTAAAGCTGAAATGTCTGAGGTCTGATAATTGTGGTAAAGCTGAAATGTCTGAGGTCTGATAATTGTGGCGAGTACATTGATGGTGAGTTCAAGGAGTACTGTGCAGCTCAAGGAATCAGAATGGAGAAGACCACTCTAGGAACACCACAGCAAAATGGTGTTGCAGAGCGCATGAACATGACCATTAATGAGCGGGCTAGAAGCATGAGATTGCACGTCGGACTACCACCTACTTTCTGGGCAGAAGCGGTTAGTACTGTAATTTATTTGATCAATAGTGAGCCATCTGTTTCATTAAAATGTGAATTACCTGAAGAAGTCTGGAGTGGGAAAGATGTAAAATTTTCTCACCTTATGACTTTTGGTTGTCGTTCTTATATTCTCATTAATACTGATGTTCGTAATAAGCTTGAGACTAAGTCAAAGAAGTGTTATTTCATTGGCTATGAAGATGAGACATTTGAATATCGTTTCTGGGATGATCAGAGACGGAAGATCATAAGAAGCAGGAACGTGGTTTTCGATGAGAATGTTATGTACAAGGACAAGTCCGGTACAGTTTTTGAAACAACACCGAAGGAATCTGAATTGGTAAAGTTTGATGATTTACCAGAGGTCACATTGCAGGACAGAGATGCAGGTGACGAGGAGAGTGGATCTGGGGCATCCACTCCTATTGTTCCACAGTCAGTTTATAGTCTACTCCTGCAGTTGCAGTTCGTAGGTCAGAAAGGGCCAGACATTCTCCACAACGTTATTCTCCGACTTTGGACTACATTCTGCTGACAGATGGCGGAGAACCTCAGAGTTATGAAGAAATCTTGCAAGGTGAATCTGAATTGGTAAAGTTTGATGATTTACCAGAGATCACATTGCAGGACAAAGATGCAGGTGACGAGGAGAGTGGATCCGGGGCATCCACTCCCATTGTTCCACAGTCAGTTTATAGTCTACTCCTGCAGTTGCAGTTCGTAGGTCAGAAAGGGCCAGACATTCTCCACAACGTTATTCTCCGACTTTGGACTACATTCTGCTGACAGATGGCGGAGAACCTCAGAGTTATGAAAAAATCTTGCAAGGTGAAAATTCAAGCAAGTGAGAGCTAGCCATGAAGGAGGAGATGAATTCTCTGCTTGAAAATCAGACTTGAGAGTTAGCAGATCTTCCAATTGGGAAGAAGACATTACACAATAAGTGAGTGTACCGGATGATGATTGAGCATGATGACAGTAAGAGGTACATGGCTAGACTTGTTGTAAAGAGTTTTCAACAGAAGCACGGTATTGATTATTCCCAGATTTTCTCTCTTGTAATGAAGCTTACAACCATTATGAAGATCTATAGTGGCTTCTGAAGATCTCTTCATTGAGCAGTTAGATGTGAATACAATTTTTCTTCATAGGGATCTTGAAGAAGACATCTACATGCACCAATCTGAAGGGTTCGTGGTACAAAGAAAGGAAGAGTCAGTTTGCAGATTGAAGAAGAACTTGTATGGTTTGAAGCAAGCTCCTAGACAGTGGTACAAGAAATTTGATAATTTTATGCATAGTGCAGGGTACAACAGATGTCAGGAAGATCACTGTTGCTATGTCAGGTATTTTGACAATTATTATATCATTCTACTGCTGTATGTGGATGATATGCTTATTGCAGGTGCTAGTATTGAGGAGATCAATAATCTGAAGGAGCAGATGTCAGAGAACTTTGTAATGAAGGATTTGGGAGCTGCAAAACAAATTCTTGGTATGAGAATTGTCAGATATAGAGTCAGAGGCATGTTGAAACTCTCTCAGGCTGAGTATGTAAAAAGAGTACTTAGCAGGTTTTATATGTTTAAGGCCAAACCAGTTGGCACACCCTTGGGAAGTCACTTGAAACTTAGCAAGAATCAATCACTCAAGTCAGAGGAGGAACGAGATTACTTGAGTAAGGTTCCTTATGCTTCAGCTATTGGTTCACTTATGTTTGCACCAGACCTGATATTGCCCATGCAGTGGGAGTCGTTAGCAGATACATGAGTAATCCTGGAAATGAACATTGTGAAACAGTGAAGTGGATCTTGAGGTACCTAAGAGGCTCTGCAGAAACTTGCTTGTGTTTTTCAAGAAAGAGTATAGAGGTCTGGGGCTATGTTGATGCTGATCTAGCTGGAGACATTGATACTAGAAGAAGTACTACAGACTATATTTACACTATTGGTGGCACTGCAGTATCATGGGGCTCTAATCTGCAGAAGACAGTTTCGTTGTCTACTACAGAAGCTGAGTACATAGCAGTGTCAGGGCTTCTTGAAAGAATTAGGCAAGAAGAATCAAAAGGGCATTCTCTATAGTGACAGTCAGAGCGTTATATTCCTTGCCAGGAATCCAACATTTCAGTCCAGGACAAAGCACATTCACATCAGGTATCACTTCATACGATCATTGTTGGATGATGGACAGTTGATGCTTGAAAAAATTTGTGGAAGCTAAAACCCTGCTGATATGTTGACAAAGGGTGTTACTCTGGAGAAACTGAAGTTGTGCGCAGCTTCAATTGGTCTTCTAACTTGAAGACATGAGCTTTGAGTTGCAGAGGTGGAGGATTCAAGATAGAGGATTCACAGTGGAGGATTTAGTTTGAGGAAGGAGACATTGTAGCATGTGTATCGGTCTCCAAGTGGGAGATTGTTAGTGTTGGAGCTCGCTACAGAAGTCCCGAACAACGCCTACTCCCGATTGCGAACGGAGCCTACTCCCGTTCGCGAATCGACGCGATCCTTCCCGCCTCCGCTTCTCCTATATTCGCGAAACCGCTTAAGAAGGCTTGGATTGCTCGCTCGCGAATCACTCGCTCGCGAATCACTCGCTCTCCCGTCTTCCTCTCTCCAGATTCACGAAATCCACGAAATTCGCTGAAGAATACTTCGTTCCTTAGTTCGCAAAACAGAAACAGAAAGGAGATTTTCTTCTTTGATTTTTCTTGAGACTTAAGGGAAGCAGAAGAAGGAAGAAGAAGATAGTGAAGAAGAAGGTGTTCTTCTTGGTGACTTGTGGCAGAAGAGAAATAAGTTTTCTCTTGTATATTTTTCTTCTTCTTCGGTGTTCTTGCTCTTGGGTAAATCTTGGTGTAAAGAGAAAGAGCAAGTGAGAGACCCTTCATTGTCGTTGTGATCAAACTGGTGTAAATTTCCTCAATTAGTAAAATCCTTTGTAACTCCGTGGATGTAGACAATTTGCCAAACCACGTAAATCTGTGTGTTCTTCTGGTGTGAATTTTCTCGTGCTATTTTATTCGCCTCGTCGTCGATCGTTTTAAATTTCATATACACGACAAAATGGCTTTGTAAAAATATCTACTGTTGGTTTGCTGTTATAATATATTGCAATGATATTATGTCTGAGCTTTAAATGATCTCTGACGATATGATAATCCACTTCAATGTGTTTTGTGCAAGTGTGAAAGACTAGGCTATGAGCTAGAGCAATAGTCAAAGTGTTTTTGCTGTAATATTTTGTCAGAGGTATTGATGTGCTGGTCACTTCATGCAGTAACTTTCGTAACCAGATAACTTATGTTGTGGCAGTCATCAGTGCTATGTATTAGGCCTATGTGGAGGATCTGGTTATTATTAGTTGCTTCTTTGCTGACCCGTATATGCAAAATCTTGTTGTGATTTTCTATCTGTGTTGTCAATTGCCCAACCTGCATCAACAAAGACACTTAGTTGAAGAACTCCAATAACGAGTGGAAGTTTATAGTTTGGCTTTCCTTTGAGATACTTGAGAAGCCTTTTTAGATGTTGATAGTGCAGTGTATTGGGATTGTACTGTGCTGATTGAAATAATTTACTGTGAAGGTGATATAAGGTCTTGTGACTGTGAGATATTGAATTGATCCCAGTGTTGCTTTATAGTGATTTGGTTCTGTCGTAGGTGTTGGCGTGCTCGTGAGTGTGAGGATGTGCGGGCAGAGGAGTTAAAATAAGTTTCATTTGAAGCATCTCTGTTTTGGTCTATAGTTCTATGAGATAATTCGTTTGATTTAGAAAGTATCCTGTTTGTGTGTGTTGTATTTGAAGACTAAGAAAGTGAGATGTGCCCCAATTGCGTTAGATTGAACTGATTACTAAGTGCATGGATTAGAGATTTGATAGTGGAGGTGAAGCTCTTTCTTATCAAGGTATCAACTACATATACCAAAAGGTAGATGCGTATAGCTTTCTGATATTGTATAAGAAGTGAGGGATCAACTGTGCTTAATTGAACGTGCTGATTGTATATAAAGTTACAAAACTTGGAGTACCATTAATATGGTGCTTGTTTGAGACCATAGATAGCTTTCTGAAGTTTGCAGACATAGTGAGGATATTTTGTATCAGTAAATCCTAGAGGTTGAGTCATGAAAACATTGTCATTGAGTTTTTCTTGCAGGAAAATATTGGAAACATCAAGTTGTTGAATTTCCTAATGTTTTGTAGCAACTAGAGCAATGAGCATTCAAATGGTGGAAAATTTAACAACTGGACTGAATGTCTCTTGAGAATCTATTCCTTATTTTTTGAGAGAATCCTTTAGCCACTAGCCTAGCTTTCTATCTTGCCATAGAACCATCTGCATAATGTTCTGTATTGAAGGTCCTCTTGCATCCCAGGACATATTGATTTTGTGATGGTGGAACTAATATCCATGTGTCTTGTTGTTGCTGTGAAGCCATAATTCCACAGATATAGCTCGTCACCATTGAGGATGTTTAATTGCTTGATCAAAAGTGTTGGGTTTTTCTATTGTTGTGGTGAGTTGAAGGTCTAGGATTTTTGTAGGTTTCAGAGTATATGTTTGACGTTTTTTAACCATATGGTGTTGTTTGTGTTTTGAGGTTATATTCCACGTTGTGGATGTGTTGCTTTTGTATGGTCAGGTTGTGTGTGTGCTGGGTTATCTGGTTCAATGGATGTGTTGCTTTTGTATGGTCAGGTTGTGTGTGTGCTGGGTTATCTGGTTCAATGACTTTTCCAGGCATGGTGGGGAGGTTGTCTAGTTGAGTTTATTGGTTTGGGAGTATTTGCATTGGAATGACGTGGGATATGACTAGGGATGGTGGTTGTGGTTTTAGAGTGTTTTGTTCTTTCGGTTTTTCCTGTGGGGATTATTTGTAGGGAAAGTAATTTTCTATAAATGTGACATTTCTAGAGATAATAAACTTGTGATTTGAATATCAAGACACTTATATTCTTTATGTTGTTGGATGTATCCCAAAATTATGCAGGAAGAAGCTTTCAGGCTGAAGTTATATTGAGTTTCATGCTGTTGTTAGGGAAATTAGATGCTGCTAAAATGATCTAAGGTGTTGATATTATGATTTTGTGCTGTGTAGCAGTTGAAATGGTGACTTTTGTTGATGGAAGTTTATTTATAAGATAGATAGTTTTCTGTATCGTCTCTATTCAGAATTTTGGAGGTAATTTAGCAGTGTTGGGAAGTGTTCTTGCAGTTTCAATTTAACGTCTGTTTTTTCTGTTTATGTTAATCCATTTTGTTTGGGAGTGTGAGGGCAAGTGATTTGATGTTTGATGCCGTGGTCTTATAGATACATTTTAAATTCATTTGACATGTATTCTCTCCCTCCATCCGTTCTCAAATACTTTATGTTTTTGTTATTTTAATTTTTTTAATCTTTGTGCAGAGTAATAAAATGAAAGATTGTTTCAAATTTATGTCTCATGGGTATGCACCAACAAAAATCAGAGTACGTATCTATGAAAGTAACATTGCATTTGTATCCTTCTATAGAGGGATAATGGAATGAACCCCATACATCAAAATGTAGCATATCTAATAGACCGTATTTAATAGAATTATATGTAAAAGGCAGTTTGTGACTCTTGTTCTGATAACAGTCTTGACTTGCTGTGGATGATGCATGAGATCTTGAGCTGAGGGTGAGATATGGAAATCAAAGACAGAACTTGTGTTTGAGTTAATGATGGAGCGTAGGGTTGTGATGGAGTACAACCCTTGTTCAGCTGGACTGGTGAGAAGAGTTTTCTTGGCTGTTAGGTCATGTATTTGAATACTATTAGCACCAAAAAATGACTTGGTTGTTGTTATCTCGTGTGAGTTTGTTAACTGATATAAGATTGTGTGAGAATTGGGGAGCTCCGAGGATGGGTGAGAGTTTAAGCTTGCTAGTATGGGGCGGGAAAAATACCATTGCCGACATGAGAAATTTCTAAAATTTACCTATTTCATNATTGTGTGAGAATTGGGGAGCTCCGAGGATGGGTGAGAGTTTAAGCTTGCTAGTATGGGGCGGGAAGAATACCATTGCCGACATGAGAAATTTCTATAATTTACCTATTTCACACTATAACTTGATCCATACCCTTATATGGTAACAACTACTGTAAATTTTTCACGTGTGGGTGAGATGGCTCGTGGCTCCTGTATCAAAACCATTATTGTGGCTGAGAATTGATGTTAGTAGCCAGAGCAACTTGTGGATTTGGGTTTGGGTTCTATTGAAGGTTTGCTCTATGCCAACGTTGAGTAGCGGAGTGATTTTTCAATTTCCATATGTGTGTGTGTGTATATATATATATATGTATGTATCCATANATTGTGTGAGAATTGGGGAGCTCCGAGGATGGGTGAGAGTTTAAGCTTGCTAGTATGGGGCGGGAAGAATACGATTGCCGACATGAGAAATTTCTATAATTTACCCATTTCATACTTTAACTTGATCCATACCCTTATATGGTAAAAACTACTGTAAATTTTTCATGTGTGGGTGAGATGGGTCGTGGCTCCTGTATCAAAACCATTCTTGTGGCTGAGAATTGATGTTAGTAGCCAGAGCAACTTGTGGATTTGGGTTTGGCTTCTATTGAAGGTTTGCTCTATGCCAACATTGAGTAGCGGAGTGATTTTTCTTGTTACATTTTTAACATATTACATTGATTTTCTGCTTGATGATAGTGTTTGGATTTTGATTTCTTTGGTTTATGTAGTTCTCGTTTAAGTTTTTTTTAGTATTTGCTTCCCCCCCTGTTTTTGTATGTTAGTAATGTTGTGAGTTGAGATAGCTTGCTTGCTTCATTTACAAGATTGCACTCCTCACTATGTAGCAAAGAGTAGAAGTCTTTCAGGCTGATGGGATTAAGTTGTGTTCTGATAAGTCTTGAATCCTTGATAGCTGGGTGGCAATCCATTCAAGGTATAAAGAATAATGTCTTCATTGTACATTTTGGGAACTACTGCAGCTATGTTGTCTGCCAGATTCTTGATGGTTGTTAAGTATTGTGTTATGGTTTTTGTACCCATGGACATTTTGTGAATTTCATTCTTGAGTTGAACGACTTATGATCTATTTGCATATTGGAATCTTCTTTCTAAGATATTCCAAATATCTGTTGTGTTATTTAAATGAAGTGTGTAGGTGTCGGCGCTTAAAAGGGGAAAAGTTAATGTTTGGGGGTCGCCCGTAAGAAGCTGTCGGCAGCCGGAATCGAAATTCTGTCACCCGCTTCGGAAGAACTTTTTAATTTACGTATATATATATATATAATTTTAGAAAAATATGAAATCAAACTGACCTCATATTTTTCACAGTTTAATTGAAAGAGCACTCAACCTCAAATCTTGTATCTATCCCGAGGGATAAACACAAGATTTGAGATGAGACTCGATCAAATAAACTAAGAAAGATATGACATCCGTTTGGTCTGCGAAACCGTTTTATTTGTTGACAAGTTCCCCTATTTAATACAGAAGAATTAAATAAGGTTTATTTTAAGCTGGGTTCAGAAAAACTCCCTATAAGGGCAAACCCCTATAGTTAATTACATCTTAAATG